>RCUC01063700.1:0-22059 GCA_003697995.1 Taxidea taxus jeffersonii
TTTTGGTAGGAATTCAATCTGGCGCACCCACTCTGGAAAATAGTATGGAGGTTTCTCAAAAAGTGGAAAGTAGAGCTACCCTATGACCCAGAAGTTGCACTGCTAGGGATTTACCCCAAAGATACAAATCTAGTGATCTGAAGGGACACCTGCATCCCAGTGTTTATAGCAGCAATGTCCACAATAGCCAAACTATGGAAAGAGCCCAGATGTCCATTGCCAGATGAAGAGATAAAGAAGATGTGGTATATATACACAATAGGCTACTACTCAGCCTTCAGAAAAATGAAATATTGCCATTTGCAATGATGTAGATGGAACTACAGGGTATTATGCTAAGCAAAGTAAGTCAATCAGAGACAATTATACAATCTCACCAATACGTGGAATTTAAGAAACAAAACGGGATCATAGGGGAAGGGAGGGAAAAATAAGACAAAATTAGGGGGACAAGCCATAAGAGACTCTTTTTTTTTTAAAAGATTTTATTTATTTTATTTGACAGAGAGAGATCACAAGCAGGCAGAGAGGCAGGTAGAGAGGGGCGGGGGAAGCTGGCTCCCTGCTGGGCAGAGAGCCCGATGTGGGGCTCGATCCCAGGACCCTGAGAACATGACTTGAGCCGAAGGCAGAGGCTTTAACCCACTGAGCCACCCAGGCACCCCAAGAGACTCTTAATCATACAAAAAAATACGAGGGTTGCTGGATGGGGGGTTGAGGATGGGGAATGGGGCAACTGGGTGAAGGACAGTGAGGAGGACACGTGATATAATGAGCACTGAGTTATTATGTTAAGACTGATGAATCACTGAACTCTACCTTTGAAACTAATAATACACTATATGTTAAACAGTTGAATTTAATAAATTTTAAAAAATGCTCCACTCTTGAATCACACTGACCTCTCGGAAAACATCCCCTGAGTCCCAGCAACCAGTCCCAGGCCTGGGGTACCCTATGTGGTTCCTTTCTGCTCCCTCTGTCCAAACCCCATGCATGACCCAGACCCCCAGCTCTGGGTCCAACAATGTGCAGGCTTGCCTGATTTCACCAGCTCTGCCAGCTCTTCCTTCCCTTGCCTGTGAGTTGCTCTGCCCTCTGCCTGAATCTGTCTTTTTGGGGCTATTTGCCTGACCAGCTTTTTCCCATCCTCTGGTTCTCAGTGTCTGCTCCTTGGACAGACCATCCCTGCTCATCCATTTCATCTAAAGACCTCCTATCATTTAATCTGCTTCTGTCCCTCATGGCCCTTAACACAATCTGTAATGTCTATTGTTTTCTTGTTTTTGATTTCTCTTCTCAGTTAGACAATAAGCCCCATGAGAAAATTTTCTGCCTTGTTCTCTGAAATATCCACAGCACCTAATTCACAGTTTATTTAGCAAGTTATATATTAATATTTTAAATCTTTTTTTCAAAATTTAGAATGTTTCTTGTTTTCAAATACCACATTAAAAAAATAGCATGTCTTTCTTGATTAAGAGATCCAGAGAGAGTAATTCCAAGTTAAAAGTGTTTTTTCTCTATTTGAATAGTTTCTTTTAGTTGCTGAGAGAATAATCTGATGAGGATTATCCAGTCTGTTCCTCTGATAACTTTAGCCTCATAAGAATTCTTGGTTTATTTTCCATTAACTCCATAAAGTACAAATTCTTTTGTAAAAAGAATAATAATTTCAGGGATTATTTTCTTTTGTCACACTTCTTGAATCCTTAAATATCAGATTCCACTCTCAAGGTACTGTTTTCTTACAGAGCCAAACACAAAGCACAGTGGAGTGACCAGGACTTCTATGGTGTTCTTAGAATTTACTGTGCTCCAAATTTCCTAAATATCTGTGAATACATAATAGTGAATCTTTTATAAATTCTATTTTGGATAATATTTCTAAATCCATATGTTTATTTTTCTAAATTCTAAATTCATCCCCCCTTTACTTTTTACTACTTCTTTTAAGATGCAGAGTACTTTATTAACATCATTTTATGGATAAATATTTATAAAGAAATGACTCACCTTCACTCTAAAGAGATTGCCCATAACTCTTTTTTTTTTTTTAAGATTGTATTTATTTATCTTGAGAGAGAGAAACAGAGCCAGAGCATGAGCAGGGAGGAGGGTCAGAGAGAGAATCTCCAGCAGACTCCTTGCTGAGCACAGAACCCCACACGGGCTCAATCTCATGACCCTGAGAATGTGACCTGAGTCGAAACCAAGAGTCAGATGCTTAACTGACTGAGCCACTCAGGCGCCCTCATTGATCTCCATAACTCCTAGCACACTTCATGTCTGCCCAGTTAGTACCTTATGCTTGACTCTGTTTGACTCTGCTCTTTGTCCCTCCTTATCAACCTCATCTCTCTGGTTAGAACAAGTGAGATTTGAAGGTGCTTGATGACAATGATAATGCCATATTGCTAGGAACTCCACCTTATCTCACATGGTGGTTAAATGCTTAATTAGAAATACACTTGTCTTAATCCCCATGTTCTAGTATTCATGTGTTAAAAAATATAAGAGAAGCTGTTCATGGGATTAAAAAATGTATGGTGTTATACAAAATAATTAAAACATATATATATATATAATGTTGGGCTCAAAGGGGAAGTCTGACCTCAAGTTTAGACAAGATCTTTGCAACACACAGCTTGATGGGGTAGTAGCAGTAAATCATGATTTCGTCATCTCTGAAAAGTAGGAGTAGTCACGGAAGCAAGTGAAAAGTTCAGTCTTAGACGACTGGCGTCTTATGACCGGACTTTTTCTTAGAAGGTAAATGCATTTACCCCATGCTTTTAATCTAGATGAAATAATTATTCATGCAAGGGAAATGTCATTAATTTCTAGTGGCTTCTATCTTTTTTTTCCTCTTTAACTTTATTTGGTGGGGAAGGGGTTGTATTTGAGTGGCTGCACGTAGCTAGTGGATTTTGTGGCAATTAGTAAGAGTCTCCCAGTACGGGACAAAACCTGCAAAAGTATATATAGTGCTGTTTCTATTTTAATTTATGCTCTGTCAAATGTTTGGGGCGTTGTTTTCAAATGGAAATGTGTTTCCTGCTTTTCTTGGCTTGGATCTGTATTTATTTCCCTGCTGCACTGTGCGATGGTTTTGTCTTTCAATATGGGGTGGCCCCCAAAATTTTAAAGGTGGCTGTGGTGGCACTTCTTTGGGATGGTTGTAAACTCAGAGCCACTTATTTGAAGGTTAAGACTTTACAGAGACCTACAATCCTCTCATCTCCTACATCCCCAGTGGCAAAGTTTAATATAAATTCATACCATAAGATCATGCTCTTTTTAGGGCAAACACATATTTCAATATTTAAAAAAATAGTCCCTATTTTATGGTGCTCTACGAAGAGCAGTGTTGACTTTTAAATTAGAAAAGGAGCAAAAATCCTAGAAAAATTGTTATCACTGATGATTCTGCTGTAGATGATGGGCTTCCTAGTCTTGCATTTCAGAATTCTCACCAGATTTCCCTGTTGGCACTTTATCCTACGTTATGTTATTTGGTCGAGTCTAACGCACTTATTATCGTTGCTGTTGTAAGTGGTACATGGCGATGAGTTATCCTTCTCCCGACCCTCCCCATGTCCAAGGACTTGGAAATTGATTCTCTTTTGAAAGCTGAATAAACAAACACAAATAACAGATGGCATTTATTGTCTAAATAAATTACTGTAAAATACAGCAGGTATAGACAGAGCCAAAAATTCTTATCATGGGTGTGCCTAAATATGAAGTCAAACTGTGGTTTCCTAAAGATTTTTTTTTTATTTTTATTTATTTTTCAGATAGAGAGAGAGCACAGGAGCGAGCACAGGCAGACAGAGTGGCAGGCAGAGGCAGAGGGAGAAGCAGTCTCACTGCTGAGCAAGGAGCCCGATGTGGGACTCGATCCGAGGACGCTGGGATCATGACCTGAGCCGAAGGCAGCAGCTTAACCAATTGAGCCACCCAGGCGTCCCAAACTGTGGTTTCCTAAAATGCCTTTATCCTTTATTTAAATAAAAGTGGGGACCATTTTTATCAGCAAAGAAACTGGTTAAGCGAGCTATAGTACATAGCTATAAATGAAACACTTATCATCACTAAAAATGCTTATAGAAAGTTTTGACTGGCATGAGAGGGATGTTTATGATAAAGAAAAAAATTAAAAACAACAACAGAAAAAGAGATATGAAGTCTAATGCATGGAAGGAAATGCATGGAAGATTAACTAAAAAGAAATACTCCAAAATTATTAATATAATAATCAATTACTATAATTAATAATCAATAATATAATAAATTGATATAATAATCAATAATGATTTTACTCTGCTGCTCTTAGGTACTTTACACTTTTTAGTACAAATAAATAACAAGGAAAATACAGAAAACTTAGTGTAAAAAGTAGAACCGTAGCCTAGATAAGGACACTGACACTCTTGAAAAGACAATACCTGAACAGAATAAAAATTCTGATACAGCCTAGAGGAAGAGCCTTCATGAGAAAGTGGGTCAAAGCTTACCCAGCACTGCCAGGGAGGAGTGAAGCAAATACATTAGACCTCTATGACATTCAGTATTAAAATCATCCATTCATCTTATCCCATACTCAGTTCAATTCAATGTTTGCCAAGCAAAACTGTGGTTTTAAATGGCTCTCTCATGTGTTATAGAATGCACTGGTGATACCACCATGTTCCTTATGTCATTTCAGTTTATACATCAGTCTCCTGTGAGTTAGTTGGTATGAGTCAGTTCTGGGCTAATCAGTCAATTCTGATTGAATTTTAGCCTGCTAAAATCATATTTCTAGACCTGCAAAGCTGAGGACTGGTTGCTGAGGTATAGTAACCACACCATGTAAAGTCCATGACCATTGTCCTCACTAGAACACCCACCTGATTAGCCTCTCTCTCATTGATACTGCTCTGGTATTAAAATCACAGCCTGAGAGTTCGCCCCTCTGCTACCTTTCCTTTCTAGCTTTCAAAGAGAAACATTTTTTATTCTCGGGAAGACAGCATGGGAGGATGGAGTTCAAAACCTGAACCCCAAAATGGTAAGTCCAGGGCAGAAACCATTACCTGCCTCACTACTGAGTTAACATGGACTGGATTAACCAGTAACTATACTGAAGAGCTGAACGAGACAACATTGCTGAGGTTGGAAGAATCAAATTTTACCCAATGCCAAGAAGAGTGACAAGGGGAACCAGGGAGAACAGTCTATCCTCCCAAGTTGAGTAAAGGGTGTCTGTGTGTTCAGTACAAGACCAGCTGGGTAGCTTAGGGCAAAGCAGTTCACTTCCCTTACTGGCCCCCTATTTATGGCACTGGCCTTGGGAGAACTCACTGTGGCTGCCTTTGACTAGTCACTGTTAAAAGCCACCTTGCAAACAAAGGAACAAACTAAAAAAGGTAACAGTTTCCAAGGTCAAGTTCCCCAAAACTTTGGGAAATGCTAGTTTTGGGTTTTGCTTTTGGTTCTCTACTCCCTGGCCTTGACATTGTCTGCTTATGTCTGAGGAAGCACATTTCCCTGGGGTCCATTAAATCTTGGAGGGAGGGACAGGAGATGTGTTTATTTGTCAAAGGGGCACATGGGGCTGCAGAAACATGAGGCTCCTCTTTTATGAGTGTAGCTGTATTTTAAGTTTTTAAGTGAAAGCTCTACTTTTCACATTAAAGGATCCAGGACATGAAACACCGTTCTCTCCTTTTGCAGAGTGGGACCCTCCATTGTGTATGTCCCCTGGTGGCTTGGATAGGGTGGGGCACCTGGGGACTTAATTTAAGCTGGAAAGATTCATGAGATGTGGCAGATGCACTAAGCCCCTTCATTCTCTCACAGACACACCAAGTGTCAGCACAGCAGCTCCGACAATTGCCTCTACACCCTTCTCCCAGGAGCCCACCAAGTAAGTGAGCCATTCTCCCACCCATTTCATCTTGTACTACGGCATTGGATTTTGTGCTGACAGTCCTGCCTGATGGGACTTGGGAGGGAGGGCTGGGGAAAAGGGACCAGAAACAATTGAAAAAATGAACCGTTTTTTAATATTTAGAGTGTGGTTCTTAACCCGGAGTGCCCCAGGGAGGGAGATCCCTTGGGAAATCCATGAATCTCCTCAGCTCATCAATAAACTTTGTGTGAATGGGCAGGCTTATGAAGATTTTTGAGGGGGACAAGAACTCATGATTTGCACTGAGGCCCCAAAGAGTTCTAGAACCCCAAAGTAGAAAGTTGAAAAGCAGTGGGTGCCAGCATGAAAGCTATTTTAGGGATCGACCTGCAGGCAGAAACGGTGACCCTCTGGCCTTTAGCAGAGGCCTTCAGAAAATCGGGCCCAGCGGGTCATCTGCTCCCTTTCTTTGCCAAAACAGCATACAGTACTTGGCCTTGGCCTTTTTTGTGGGGGTCCTGCTGACACTGCTGCTGCTGGTGCTTGTCTTCCTCATCGTGAAAAGCTACAGGAAATGTAAGTGGTCTCCAAGAAATGGGACAGCTCTTCTGGCTCTGACATTGAGAATTAGTCTCGGTGTTAGCTCTGAGGGGGGAGTAAAACCTTGGTAGCTCACCCTCTCCACAGACCGGGGACCTGATTCCCTTGGCTTCTCTCCCTGTCCTCCCTGCCCCTCCACTTTTGCCACCTCCAACACCCACCTCACCCCCCTCCCCAGCCTGCAGAGAGAGGCTTACCATTCCTCCATGCCCCATTGGTGAGACTTGTCCCTCTCTTTCCTGGCCCCTGTGGCAGGCCACTCTAGTCCCTGGGCCCAGGATCCTCCCTTGGACCGTCACTCCAGCGGTGATCCTCCGGCCAAGGTAAGACGACCACACTGTTTTTGGGACCCTGGGCACATGCATCTTCTGATCTCTTTGATCCTCTATGATCACAGCCTCCAAGTGGCTTCTACAGAGACCCTGGCTTTTAGAGAGACACCGCCCTCCAAACTGAACTCAGTCGCTCCTCCTCCTTCTTCCTCTGCAGGTTTCATCCCCGGAGGAAGCACTTACCTATACTAGCGTAGCTTTCAAAATCTTGGAAGAAAAGAGTGAACACCTGGCTGAGAAACATTCTGCACCCCTGGACACGGTCGTCTATGCTCCAGTCAAAGGGACAGACTCCCCCTACCTTTCCAATGAGGCTTGATGCCAGTCCCTCTTACTCTTGGCTCCATCTTTATTCATCACTTTCCCTTAGGACAGATTGTGGACCACAGCATGGTCTGTTTGGAGCTGTTTGGGTGGGATTTGGAAATGTTAGCCAGCAGTTTTGAAGACCGAGGGGGAGTGCTTCTCTTAGCCTGAGAAGACACTGCCAGCCCTCCTGCTTGGCTGAGACGGCCTCCCTGGTCCTCTTCCAAAGTGTGTGGTACAGAGCTCAGTGCACAAAGAGTGCTCACTTGGTGCCACTGACCAGCTTGGGAGAAGCCAGTCAGATGGGCAAGTGAGCAGGAGTTCCAAATAAAACCAACCCGTCTGCAGTGCTGGCTCCTCCTGTATCATTTATTTGTCTGGTCCTGTCATATCCAGAGATCCAGAACTCCTCCTTAGCCAGAAGCCCAACAGAGGGGATGGCACCCCAAAACAAGCTCAGGACTGATCGGGGCCCGGGTCTCAAGCTCAGCCCCAACTAGCTGCATTCTTTTGGTAAGTGTAGCTGCTTCCTTTTGAAAACAGAACTAATAACATTTACCTCTTAGTGCGAGAATAAGGAAGATGTCATCTCCTGTGGTACTTTGTGCATCCCACAAGTTTTACACAAATATAAGGTCCCTCTTGTACAAAGCGCTGTTCGCATGTGGATGTCCACCTCTTTGCTATAGCATAAAGATATGCAAAGTGATGTTATATGGGAGCTAAAAATTTAAATGTGAATCCCCCCAAATCCTAATGGATGATTCTGCAGACAGTCCCAAAAAAATACCAATAGGATTTTCTTTTCTTTTTTTTTAAAGATTTTATTTATTTGAGAGAGAGAGAGAGAGAGAGAGAAAGCACGAGCAGGGGGAAGGGACAGAGGGAGAAGCAGCCTACTCCACTGAGCAGAGAGCCCAACGTGGGGCTCGGTCCCAGGACCGCAAGATCATGTCCTGAGCCGAAGGCAGAGGCTTAACCCACTGAGCCACCCAAGTGCCCCCCGCCCAATAAGATTATTCCTCATTCAGTAAGGTTTCTCTAAAGTCCCTACGTAGAAAGCCAATCCAGGAAAATTTATCAAAAGAAGCAAATAAAAGAATATAGGAAGGCTAGGCCTAACCACTGACTAAAAGTTTTTTTTTTAATCAAGCATGACTCATTAAAATGTGTTAATGATTCGAGAATAAATAAATGGGATAGAGTAAGAAGACTAGAAACAGATATACATGAGGAAATTGAGAGTAAGATGCCATATCCGATCATTTGAGGGAAATTGGTTTATCTGTAAAAGGTGTTTCGACAGGTAGACAGCCATGTGGATGAAAATAAGATCAGATCCACATCTCCCTCCTTAAACAAAATAAATTCTAGATGCATAAAAAATTTAACTGTAAAAAAAAGTGTAAAGGTACTAGGAGACTATATGGGAGAACTTTAAAAATCGAGTGGTCCCTGCCTCGAATGTGTGACCCCAAGCCAATAAACCAGAAAAGGTTGATTAACTGGACTTACAAAATACTGTTCAAAATGCCAAGCCTGGAAAATATTTGCAAAGCATCTCATAGCCACAGGGCTGATTTTCTTAAAATACTCAGAGCTCCTGTAAGTCAGTTGGAAAAAAAAATCAGCAACTCAGTAGGAAAAACAAAACAAAACCAAAAAGCACAAAGGATGAGTCCGGGTTAGTCACAGAAAGGGAAATATAAGTGGCTTTGCAACAGATGAGGAGATACTCAAGTTTATTCATAATAAAAGAAATAGTAATTAAAACTACAGTTAGGTGTTTTCTATCCATAAGGTGAGCAACATTCACAAAGTTTGCTAACAAACCGCTTGGGGAGAACTGTGGGGAACCAAGACACACATTCAAATGATATGGTTGGCAATTGGGCAAAAGCTAACCAGGTTTTAAATCCTATAGCTGCAAATACATCCTGTGGAAAGTTTAAATTGTGCATACTTTAAATTATAGCATTCACCAAACTGCCTAACACTTGGTGAGGCTCCTCTTACTCTACATATACTCCTAGTGCCCAGCATGTGCTCACAGAAGCCTCACAAAACACTAGGAAGCTACAATTGTCATTATTCACATTTTAGAAGAGAAAGGGAGGCCCAGAGGGGCTGAGTAACGTGCTGAGTTCTCACTGCCAGCAAGCGGTGGCCCTGGGGCTCACACCCAGGTGGGCTGGCTCCAGAGTGTGCCCGTTTCCCCACTATGCTCAACTCTGCAGCAGTGAAAGATCAAGGAAACCCCCAGTGTCTGTTGAGAGGGGACTAGCCAATGGAGTACAATGTAGCCACTAAAAAGAGGGAAGCAGCTCTATCTATGTTCTAGGACAAAAACATCTCCAAGTTAGGTCAAACATAAGGTGTAAGCTGATGAAGGGAATTCTACCTGCTCTGTTCGTGTCCAGGAGAGAACGTGTGTGTGTGCACCTGTATTTGTCCATATCTAGTCTCTGAAAGAAAACACTATTAACTGGTCTCTGTGACTGCCCCTGGCCAAGGGAGCTTCATATCCAAGGGACTGAGAGGCGGGGAGCAGGAGGAAGTATTGTCCCTTAAAAGCCCTTTTGTAACTTTTTAAGTTCTCCACTTCCCTTGTTGAGGATCTTCAGGGGACCCGGTACCCGGTGCTCCCATCCCCACCTGGATTCTGAACCAGCTGAGAAGTACGGTCTTCATCACGCATTTGGCGCTGGAGAACATGGCGTGTATGTGGCTGCAGAGAAGAGGGCAATCCCCTCCCCTCCCCTCTCCGCATCCGAACCAGCGGCTCAGCTGCACCCGGGAGTCACTGAAGAGGTCATGTGTACTGCACGTGTGTTTCTGCATGCAGAAAGTTAAAAAAGAAGAGGAAGGGCAGAACAGGTTCACCCATATTCTGACCCATGGACTCCCATCAGACGGGTCACTCCTCCATTGGGGTGTCCCTGAGGAGTGTTACCTTACTGGGGCTCAGTCTATAGCCAAGGAAGTGGCAGTGGAGAAAAGCAGCCTCCCCAAATCTCTCTGAGATAGTACATCAGGCAGTACGTTTAAAGACTGAGGTTGGGAAATTCAAGTTCAAAGAAATCAAATAATGTAGCCAGTCTCTCCCACTGAGGAGGTGGCAGAGCCACACTTGATACGTATCCAGTCCTCTGACTTGCAGTCCCCTGCGTCTTGCCTCCAGGCCAAGCTGCCCCACCCAGAACAGGCAGAGTGGCAGAGAAACTAGCAAGGGCAAGTCCGGTGACCCGATCCAGAAAAGCTCCCGACAGCTGGATTTTGAGAAGATGGCGGAAGGGTGGGTCCAATGTGGGAGTGAATGGACCAAGGAGAAAGACAGTTTGGGGATGTGGTCTTGTGAAGAGGCCACAGCACAGCAGAATGGCCGCCCCAGGAGGGCAGCAGAGGCTCTTCTGTCGCTGGCTGGGGGAAGTGCCTCTCTAGCTTTTACCTGACAGCAAACAACTGCCGATCTTGAAGCTGGAAGCCCAGTCAGCTTTCCAGTTGAGAGCCAGGGCTTGTCCCACAGTTCCCAGAGGAGGACGCTTTATCCTAGGACCACCTACTTGGACATGAAGTATCATGTTAATTACCCTCCCTCTGTTTTCTTGAAGCTTCCTATTTTTTTTTTTTTTTTAAGATTTCATTTATTCATTTGACAGAGAGATCACAGGCAGGCAGAGAGAGAGAGATGGGGAAGCAGGCTCCCTACCCAGCAAAGAGCCCGACACGGGGCTTGATCCCAGGACCCCGGGATCATGACCCAAGCAAGCCGAAGGCAGAGGCTTTAACCCACTGAGCCACCCAGGCACCCCAAAGCTTCCTATTTTTAACAGCAGAACCCTACTCTTAACAAAGTTTTAGGTTTTGTCTCCCTACCATGAAAACTGGTGTGCCCCTAGTCCTGCTGGAGGGTGAAATGAGTAGTTAAATAATAGCCAAGGAAGGGGCAGCGGAGAAAAGCAGCCCCCCCAAATCTCTCTGAGATGGTACATCATAGTACACCATGTTTAAAGACTGAGGTTGGGAAGTTCAAAGATTTAAAATTCAAGTTCATAGATTTAAAAGGTCTTTGCCAGGGAAGAGAAGAAGAGAAGTCTCTGGAACCCTCATTTGTGGAATTAGAACAAACCTGTAGGATTCTGAGGGGAACTGGTTCTCTAGTTGCAGGAATATAAATCCTGCATGACAGCTATGGATGTCTTCATGTGTCGTGGAAGACTGACGCCTGCTCTCTTGCCTTGGGCAGGAGCATGGCCTTATGGAGCCGAGACCGGATTACTGTTTGTAGAACCGGTGGACTTGTACTTCCATATGTGGCCACAGAGGAGGGACTGGAGTTGTTCTGCGGCTGAGGAAAAAGGCAGCAGTTTTGATGTTCTTGAATCGGAGAGTCTGGGAGGTAGGGGGACTGGCCACAGGAAATAGGGAGATGGCAGGAATGGTATGGTCTCCTCGCCCCTGCCCCTTCCCATCAGGCTACTGAGTAGCTCCGAGTTCCCTACCAATGGAGGGGTTAGAGTGGAAGCTGAAGGGACCGTGTTCATGAAAGACGCTGTGAGAGCTTAGACCTAAACGTTGCAGAACAGGCATGGAAATGGGTCAAGAGCCAATGTCCCTGTACCCCTGCAATGACCCCCGGGCTGCCGAGCATCCCGAGTGCTGAGACTGACCGGCACCCTCGCTACAAGACACGAGAAGAGCAGGGATTTTACGAGGGCAGCAGAGGCAGTGATGGGGAGCTCCTGGAACTCCCTGAAATAGCAGGGAAGATGTCACATGGGGAGAGAAGGTGCAGACATGCAGGTGACTCTGGCATTTCGGACAGTACAGCCCCCCTTGTGCCCACAGCTCCTGATGCCTCCCTCGGTCTTGATTTGTGCTTCCTGATGTGACTGAATATTTCACTCACCACACCTTGGTTTCTCACTGATCCAGAGCGGCCTCCATTCGGTCTGCAGACAATGTCCCAGAGAGGACAATCTTTCCCCCAAGAAAACCTGACACCTGCTGGTTTGGCCGATATCCCTTCTTCTGATAGCAGGTAATACCAATGCAGAAATAAATATCGCAATATTGTACTTAAAGCTTTTCTGGAAACACACTTCCAGGGATATCCCAGGAGAAGTTAGTCATACCTGAGAGTCCATTCAACACCAGTCAGGAATTTATTGGCGAACCAAGAAAACACAAGTGATCTCCTGGCCCCCTGAGCCAGGTTTTGCCCCTTTTCTTCACTTGTGACTGCTGTTCTCAGCTAGCAGCAAGCAATCACTGGCAAGTCAGAGGGTCCTGCAGAACACCTGAGAGATCACAATCGGTCCCTACAAGGTGGGGGTCGGTTGTCTTGACGACTCTATTGTAGCATCACTTAACTCATAAACTAAATAAATCTTCAGTCACATCTGTTCAGGATGAGCCATTTTCTGTGGAGTCAGGGCACATGAGGAGGGCTTCAGTAACTTGTCTGTTTTGTGGGGAATAGAAAAAGGAAATCGAATTGAGATGTGTTGCCTTCCTCTGCTGCACATTTCTGCAGTAGAAGTTGCAAACTCTCTCATGGTGGCTTTATGGGGACTAAACACCATAGTTTGTTCTCAGGGCAGAAATCAGCTGTCATTACTTGAAAGCTCTTCGGTCAGTCAATAGGGAAGCTTGGCACAAGGGGCTTACATTCACCTCTCACCAAGCTTTGGTGATTTAATGCCACTGGACCCCTGCAGAGCCCAGAAACATCACAGCCAGATGGGTCTTTGATTCCAGCTGCCATGTTCCAATTGCCTGAGTGTGAGGAAGCAGGCCACAGCTAACACAGGTCACACAACTCTTTGCTCAAACGGAATAGGGTTGGATTCCCTTGCCTCAATTTCCACCACACCATGTGCCTTTCCTGTCGAGTATTTACGTGGACAATTTTTCATCTGCGTGATGGTTTGTCTCCCTCCCACTCTGCATTATAAGTGCTATGAAGCCAGGTGCCATTTCTTTTGCTTGCCTTTGTATCCCCAACACCTAGCATGGTCCCCATGCATTGAAAGAAGAGAGAATGTATGACTAAAAGCTCCTGGGGAATATGAGAATGGGGACCTCAATCTATAGCAGAAAACAGGCCCAGAGAAGTGAAAAGTTACCCAAGATCATGCCTTGAAGAAGTGATACTGGTTTTTGCAAAAACCTACAGTATAATTGTGTCCTGAAGGGAGAGGTCTTGGGCACAAATACCTTCCCCATCTCCACCAGTTCCCAAAGCTCTTAGAGGACAAAAGGGAGCCAGGCCTTTGATTTCTTAGGGCTCCTGCTCTGCCATGGGGCCAAATTATCATAGGGAGAGTATGAGACCTCTCAGTCTTAGCTTCGAACTCCAGATTCTTCCAGTTCTAGCCCGTGTTTCAGTAGCAGGTGCTTCAAGGTGTGTGTGTGTGTGTGTGTGTGTGTGTGTGTGTGTGTGTGCGCGCACATGTTTACTCTCATCCTCTAAAGCATTTTTTCCTGCATTTCCAGACCCAGAGGAGGGGGGAGCCTGCTCACAACTATATATACAGTCCCTCTGTGGCCCAATGTACTTCTGTGACTTCTGAGCACAAAAAGAAAAAAGTAAAAAGCCCTACTAGCCAAACAGTGGCACTTGTATGTGGTGTTCTTCCTATCCTGTGTCTCCTTGAGAGGTTAGAAGAACCACCACATGGTGGTCTTGAGGATTTCTCTGATACTGCTCCAAAGAAAAGGTGAACAAAAATAAAAGAGAGAGAGAAAGGGAAGGTGGGCAGATCCACATAGTCCCTGCTGAACAAAACCCCTATCCTCTGGTTAGGAAAGGGGATTGCTAAAGGGCCCAGGGCACAGGATGAGCCATGGAGAGAACTTACCAGAGGTGTGGGGATCACAAAAGAAGCTTGACTGGTTTTCTGGCTTCTAGCAAGGCTTTTACCTGTAATACCCAAGGGCAGAAGGAGGCACAAAGCTTAAGGGCCCTTCCTCTGATGACTGAAGACCAGAGCTGAGGTCCGTGGGCCTGTCGTCTTCCACTCCTGGACCTTCTCAAGGAGACTTTTCTATGTCTACTTACCCACGGGCCCCAGAGATCCTTTGACAGTCCCTCCATGTGAACAAAAGTTTCAAGCAAAGAGTAAGTCTACCTCCCAAAGGTTGTGTGCTAGGAAGGCAGGTGACCTTCCACACACTGGGACCTATGGTGTGGTCATCTCAAGGCCTCCCTCCTCCCTAGTGTACACACACTCCCACTTACCATGGCCGCCATACCCTCTCTGTCGCCTCTCATGGGGCCTTGGTCACTATGAAGCAGAATCTCCTCCAGCCTATGGCTGGCTGCATTGGCCTCCATGGGTCCAGGCAACAAGAAGAGGGTCACACTCACTCATTTGAAAGCTACTCCTTGGCCCCTTTCATTTTGCTTAATCCCCACCCCCCAGTGACTACTTACCCCTTCTACTTCTTTGGCTTCTCCTTCTTTTGGACAAATGACTGATTATAAAGATGGCCCCCAAGCCCGTGATCAGTATGCAGATGATGAGAATGGACATCCTGGAAGGAGTCACAGACCGTCAGAATTCATGTCACTCGAATTCGGTTCTCTGCCCAGGATCCCCTTTCCTGGGATCTGCTCCACCGCCCGCCCCCACCCAGTTCCAGGAGCTTGGCCACCATGTCCCTTCAGAGTGTTCCTGTCCCCCAGCCCAAGCCTGATTGGACCTGGGCTGGCGGGCAGATCAAGTGGGTCTGAGCCCCTTCCTTAGAGACTAACAGACTTGGAGCAGGCAGAGCCAAGACTGGCTGGTCTCTTGAGCAGGGGAGACATAAGCTCAGGAACTAGAAACGGCCAAAATGAAACAGAAAAGGGCAGTGCAGAGAGAGAGAGGTGGCAAGCACACGTGAGAGCAGCAGATCAGAGACTGAGAAAAAGTCCCAAAGACTCTCCGGACCATTTCTGGAGGCGCCATGTCCCACCCTTCACGTATGAGACACTGCTCTCTCCTTAGGACAGATCTTTCTCCACACTGTGTCACCCTTGCCCGCTTCCCCCCACCCCCATAGCCCATTTGTCCTCACCTGGAGCGATCGGCCTTGTGGACTCTGGATGCCTTGCAGCTTCTGGTCTTGTTGCCTGATAGGTCTGCATCAGAAAGAATGTGCTGAGGGTCTAGTGAGCCAGTCCCCAGGCCTGCCCTCACCTGCATTTCTGCATCTCTGCCATTCCCTCAACCCCTAGAGACCAAGTGTTCTGAACTGATGCTGGCCCAAGCTGAGGTACCCTAAGTATGCCCTGCATGGGGCAGAGGGTGGAGGGAACAAGTAGGGGCTGACATCCAGCCCACACTCTGCTCGCCAAGCCATATACACCAGTCACTGGGTTCCATGCACCTGGAGGTGGGACCCTCTTTCCAGATTTGCACAAAAACCCTGTGTGGACTAGAAGTGGCCCATGGTTAGAGAGTCCCAGGCTGAAGCCTATGGGAGGGGACACCAGAGGCACAAGAAGGCCAGTCCAATCCTTAAGGAAGGAGCCAATAGGTGACATCATTGTCACACTGTGCTCCTGACAGCCACCAAAACCCAATGGGAGAAGCTCTGCCATGGCCACCCACATTGCCTTCTCTGGCAAATCTAGTTGGGGAGGTTGTGGGGGCTTAAATTAAGGAGACATTTAAGTGAGACCTCTTTCATCCCGAGCCTAACTATACAGTAGAAACACACTAGGTGTGAGGATGTCACCCATTGAATAAGATACTTGCTAGACAAATGAGTAGCTGCTCACGTGTGAGCAAGACCCTCTTTCCAGCACCAGGAGGCTTCCTAGAGCTTTCCTTAAGTTCTTGGCTTGTTTTCCTACCAGCATTGTGCTCTGGGCTATGATAGAAAGACCACCCTCCTAGAAACTGAAACAACTGAGAAGACACAGAGGGAAAAAAGAGAAAGGCTAGTGCTTTCCTTAAGCTCTTTGCCAAGACAGAGGCTTTCTCATGTAAGAAAGAGACTTTGAGCAACTGACAGAAGAATTTTGGCGAGCATCTGGAGAGCTCAGCCCTGACCCAAAGGACTGGTTGACTCGCTTGGACAGACTTTCCCCTACAGGCTCCGGTCCAACCTGCACTCAGCCAGCAGCCTCCATGTAAACTGTACTCCTGACCAGTTTGGCCGTGATCTTCATCCCCGTTTCTGAGGGGGCTCATCCGGGGACCTGGGTCATTTTTCATAGCCTCACTCGCCTCTCAAGAAATGGAGCTTCAAGATTCTAGACCTACAAGGCTGGGTATGGAGCACAGATGTGTAATAACAACCTCTGAGCCTTTTCTGGCCAGCAGCACAAAGCCCTTCCACTTATTAGCTGCAATGAGCCTCTCCCAAATCCCATGAGCCAGATCGCTGTGAGGGAAGGGAGGTTCCAAGAGGACCCCAGAGCCCACAAGCCCTCCTCTTTCCCGAATTCCAAGCTAATCCCCAACCATCAGCAGCCACCCGACTTCGGAGGGAAGGAGAGACCAGGTTACCCCCAAAGAACCTAGGGGAAGCTTGACTCGGTGCTCCCCGGCCTCAGCGAGTAGTTACCACATATAATGCACACGCATGACTGTGGGTTACCCTTGACTGGACCCCTGACAGGCTCCTTACCTTTCCCAGACCAGAGATCACTGGCCGGGCCTCCCATGCTGTCAGTCACCACCAGCTTGGTAGAATCCATATCGTCCCTGGCAAAGGCCCTCTGGATGCCGCACCAGTACCAGCCCGCGTCCTCCTTGGTCAGGCAGGACACAGTGATGATGAGCTGGCTTCCCGTGTCCCTCAGGGCCACGCGGTCTGTACTGTTGGGCGTGAAGGCGATGATGGTGCAGTAGTCCCGGAAGTAGCCTCGGCACCAGTATTTGGGGTGGTCCTTATAGTGGGCATTGTAGCTGCAGGTGGCAGAAGTTGTGTCCAGGGCAAAGCTCTCCTTGACCTTTTCGTCCATGACCATAGCATCTGTGAAAACACACACGGGCAAGCGTGCACCCGTGCGTGCACATGCACACACACACACACACACACACACACACACCATTTTTCCTTTAAACATGTTGCAGCCCTTGCCATCCTCCAGAAAAATCAGTTAAAGCACAGGAAGCTGATTTTTCCCCACCTGTTTTGGGTTAGTGACTATTAGGGGCCAAATAAGGTCCCCCTAAAATTCGTACTTTGAGGTGTTAGCCTCCTGCACCTCAGAATGTGACTGTATTTGGGGATTGAGCCTTTTAAGAGGTAATTGAGCTACAGTGGGGTCATTAGAAAGGGCCTAAGGCCACCTGCCTGGTGTCCTTATGAGAAAGGAGCTTAGGATACACACAACAGGCCCAGGGACAGTCATATGAGGACACAACAAGAAGGCCAAGGAGAGCAGCCTCAGAAGAAACCAGACCTGCCTGCGCCTTGATCTTGGAATTCCAGCCTCCAGAAATGGGAAGAAATAAATCTCTGTCGTTCAAGCCAGCCAGTCTGTGGTGCTGGCTCTGGTAGGCCTGACGGCTACTACCACAACCCTAGGCAAGTCTTGTGGCCTGGCCCGAGGGGTCCCCCTCTGCGTGGATATAGGTAGCCTCTCACCACTGCCTGGCAGGGGGCTTGAAGAACCCGAAGCTTACTGTGAGCACATCCTGTACCCCTAGCCCCCTACTGCACTGAGGCCCCCTCAAAAACTGAGAAGGTTCGGAGGCTTCTGCCAGCCTCACAGTGCTGAGAGCAGAGGGAGTCAGATTCTGTTCTTAGGAACTCAGAACTTTCCATTTCCTCTGTGTAAGGCCTGCAGGGGCAGCACCATCATCTCAGGATGTTGTGTAGTGAGGAAGTCATGCATACCACGTCCCCCTTGACCATGGCTGGGGAAGTATCTGAAGAAGGAGCAGAGAGGGGCAGCAGGGCCCCCCTGTCTCTCAGCCTTCCAGAGGTGGGCTAGGTCCCTGCAAACACTGCCTGGGACCAGCCTGCATGGCAGGTTCACATCCCCCATATGAACTGATATGATATTTTATTCTCCTATCCACCCCACAAGGTAGATGGGGTGATGCTCATTCTATAGGCCTAGGTGAGGACCCAAGGAGAGGCACAGCAGCCATCAAGGTCACCTCTGGTCAGTCCCCAGGGTCTCACCTCTGGGCTTGGGCACAGGCAGACAGCAGAAAGTCCCGGCCTTATCCATCTGCACAAACACTTTTTGGCGAGGGGGAAGGGACAGGGAAGGGGAACTTACACTGAGAGAGTACGGAGCCCACATTTTAGTTGAGGTTTTCAAATTTCTTGCAACCCTCCTTTAAAATTTTTTTCCCCTCCCCTCACTACCCTCCTATCAGAGCTAAGAACAAGGATGAATTTGAACAAGATCTCTTTTCTCCTCCTTTTATTTTCCTATCCCGGATTCGAGCTACTGAGCTGGCACTCCAAGTAGGATAGGAGAAGGAAATGCAAGGTGTTTGGGAAGTTTGGAGGCCCAGTCTTACCTGAAAAGACAGTCAAGAAGAGCAGAATGACGAACCCCATGACTGGAAGGAAGTGAACAACCTTCAACTGGAATGACAAACCATGCCCAAGGGTCTCAGGAATCCTGGATCTGATTAAGGGAAATCGAGATCTTTGAGCTTCAAGTGGTTTTATCCTGTTTGAAGAGACCAGCCAAAGGAAACAACCAGTCAATCCAAGCAATGCTGCGATGTATAGCTATCCAAGTTGTGCACTGCACAAGCATACCTCATCAGAGGGAAGCCATTTGTGGAAATAAACGTATTTATTATTATATAAATAATAATATATTTATTATATATTATAACGGCAATGGAAAAAATTGTGGGCTTCCTGGCACTCCCAAAATAGCAGTGGAGATTCCCCTTCTGGATAAATGCACCCTGGTGCAACAAAGACTTGTACCCACTTGGAAGAGCACAAGCACACTCATCAGCGTTAATACACATCCAGGTGGGCAACTGTGCCTGTCCTGCCAATGGACCAGATGAGAGTGCTAACTTCCCCAACTGCAGTGTTCACCTGTGAGTCCCAGGTGAACACTGCAGTTGGGGGTGAAGCGTGAAGCTGTTAGGAACAGATACATCTGGCATCTGGAGCGTGGAGCCATGTACATGTGGGTGTTTGGGTGTCAGTAGCCATAGCTGCTGCTTCCAGACCTCTTGAGAGCTTCCCCGGGCAGAGCTGGGACAAATCAAGGAGATCTGTCTCTGCAGCGAGAGAAGCTTCTCTTGGTTCCTACTGGGCCTCAAGGCCTGACCACTGATTGTGAAAGTCTGAATTACAGAACCACCCCTCCAGTGAATTTAGGCTAAACACTACTTATCACCCCGCCCCCGCACACACACAGATAGCCCTCCCCATCAAAGGCCGGGCATGGATGAGTGTCTAGGTTGTTCAGCAACACATGTGGTCCAGTGGCAGGCCTGCCTCCCATGCCTGTTTTACCTGTGCCTCGTTGAGTCCTCATCAAACCTCTGTGAGTTCAACAAATAAACTGCAAGGTGGGAAAAGGGAGGGGAGCGGAGGGGAAGGGAGGAAGGAGGAATCTGCTGATTACAAGGGGCTTAGGAAAAAGAGCGACAAATTGCGGTATATGGAACATATTTGGACCCTGACCAAAGGTCTAGACAGTGGCTAGTTGATGATATTAAGAGATTATTGTTAAGTTCTTTTCAGGCGTGATAATGACATTATCAAGAGCCAGTTTCTGAGGAGTGCCTGTGTAGCTCAGTCAGCTGAGTGTCCGACTCTTGGTTCCGGCTCAGGTCATGATCTCAGAGTTTTGAGGTGGAGCCCCGCATTGGGCTCCACACTCAGTGCACAGTCTGCTTGAGATTCTTTCCCCCTCCCTCTCTCCACTCCCTACTTACTCTCTCTCAAATAAATAAACAAATAAAATCTTTTTTAGAAGGATGGTGAAACTATGAGTTCCTTTAAAAAAATAAATAAATAAAAAATAACCAACCTTGAAGATGGCTCCTGGCACTCATGCTATTATTCAGTCCCCTCCTAAACTGAATCAAGGCTGGCCTATGTGATCAAGAAAATCAATAAAAACTGGGGTGTCTGGGTGGCTCAGTTAGTTGGGCACCTGGCTCTTAATTTTGGCTCAGGTCATGGTCTCAGTGTGCTGGGATTGAGCCCTGTGTTGGAGGGGCTCAAGTTTACTTGTTCCTCTCCCTCCCCTCTCTTGCTCTCTTTCTCTCAAATAAATAAGTAAATGAATAAAATCTTTAAAAAAAAAAGAAGAAGAAGAAGAATCAGTGGTGCCTGAGTGGCTCAGTGGGTTAAGCCTCTGCCTTCTGCTCAGGTCATGATCTCAGGGTCTTGGGATCCAGCCCCACATCAGGTCCTTTGCTCAGTGGGGAGGCTGCTTCCTCTCCTCCACTTGCCTGCCTCTCTGACTACTTGTGATCTCTCTCCCTCTGTCAAATAAATAAATAAAATCTTTAAAATTTTTTTAAAAAGAAAAATCAATAAAAATCACATAGCAATTGATCATTCATACAGATATTGTGGTTGTATTTTTTTAAAGATTTTTTATTTACTTATTTGACACAGAGAGAGAGATCACAAGTAGGCAGGCAGAGAGAGAGGGGGAAGCAGGCTCCCTGCTGAGCAGAGAGCCCGATGTGGGACTCGATCCCAGGACTCTGGGATCATGACCTGAGCTGAAGGCAGAGGCTTTAACCCACTGAGCCACCCAGGCGCCCCTGTGGTTGTATTTTTAAAAATCACATTTTATCTCTGAGAAAGCCACATCCAAATGGACCCTGGGAAAGGCTTGGAGATAGCACCATGAAACCGAAGAAGATAGCAACCGAAGGAGAAATGGATTGGGGATCAGTGAAGTGCCCAAGACATGAAAAGGTAACATTGTAAAGCAAATGAGAGGCCCAGAGTTATGGAGAACGAGTCATGTGCCCGCTAGCATTCTGAGTATTCCTTGGTGCTCTTTGTTCTATTCCTGCCTCATCAGGGTAGAATTAAGTTTCACTCCTTAGATGTATAACTTAAGGTGATGAGTGGATAATAAGAATAAGCCAAGTGATCATTTAAAAAATAAATGTGTGCCTGAACTTTTCCATCATAAATAGGAAGAAACCAAACCAAACAACACTCAGGTCTGACAAGGTTCAGTCTTAGGAACTTGCCTGCGTTCACACGGCTAGCACAACAGGCTGACCTGATGCTAAGTCTTCCACAATAGTAACGACACGGCACAAGTACAGAGACGTCAGATTTCATGAGGGGACAGGCATATACCGAGTCATCTGAGCAGTCGGGGCCACGGCCAGCTGTCTTCCCATTCACACCATACCCAGCATGGCCACTAAGCGCAGAGTGTCTCTAGAAAACGTACATCTGGTTGTAAAAAACTGAATGTACCCATGGACAATGGCCAGACCATCTATAAAAATAGAGCTCGGCACAGAACTTCTGGCCCAGGAAACCAGCATCTTATCTACAGTAACTGGCCGGGGCAGCCAGCCTGCCAGAAGTCAGATTTGTAGGAAATCAGACCATAATCTCCAGCAAAAGTCCAGAACACCAAATGGTAATCCCTGTGACAATCAACCCCAAGTAGATAGTAATAACGGACAGCTTGCCAAATTTTTGTCCTGCTTCCATCTTGGGACCAACCAGAGAAAGCCGGATATGCTCTCCTAACCCACTGCACAGGCTGCCCCACTTCCACGAGGCTGCCCGCAGCTTCTCCGGCCACCAGCCTCCAGCTAGAGCCCAGCAGAGCCGCCCTGTGACCCCCAGAAAGCTGCCCCACTCCGCTGCCTGCCTTCGAGTCCCTGCCAAAATGCAAGTGGCCGTCACTGGCTCTCTTTCCATTGCAAGCTTGGCAGTAGCCTTTGCTCTTTCTCACTTGGTCTTCATTTACCCACAGTAGACTTGATAAAAAAAAAA
>RCUC01063701.1:0-12262 GCA_003697995.1 Taxidea taxus jeffersonii
GGGGGGGGGATCCCCAGGTGTCAGGGACAGACAGATGGAGGGGCGCTACGTGGCAGAAGAGGAGCAAAAGGCGATGAAGGGAGAGATGGAGGTAAATCAGAGAGCTAGGCCCGAACTCCCCAGAAACAAGAGCCAGACCCACAGAGAGACGAGCACCCGAAAAAAGACAGGGACGAGACAGCACAGACATGCCCCCACGTGCAGGAGTCAGAACCACCACAGATCGAGCCAGACAGCCCTGCTGGGGCACGGGGGTGTGCACACACCAAAGGAAGGGGTGCCCCCACCTGTAGGCACGAGGGGCTGCCTTGGTCTGGGGTCGGCTACTCTTCCTCCTTCTGCGGCTGACCTCAGCTTTGTGCTGGGACAGGAACTCCCTGAAAGTGGGGGGCTTGGGGGGCCGCGTCCAGGCCTGGTCATCTGCAACAGAACCCAAGAGGAGTTGGGGACGGGCATGGCGCAAAGTAACCCCTGTGCCGGGTCCTGCCAGCTGCCCCCCGCCCCAGGACACCCACTCACCATAGCGGTGGGATGGTTCGAGGGCAGCAGCTGAGCCATCCTTGAACCTGGGAAAAAGAGAAATGGGGTGAGCACGTAGCTGGGGGAACAGTGGGAGCAAGAAGGGTGGGAAGAGATAAGGGAGACAGATGGAGGCTGGGGTCAAAAATCAAGATCATAGAAGGAGAAATGGTCAACCAGAGGAGGTCACTGATTAGAAGGCAGACAGGATCAGGGGACAGACAAGAGGCAAACTCGACATTGTAGTGACAAATAGAAAAAAGTCAGTATTTGACCCCAAATAAACAAAAATTTAGGAAGTACATGATCCCTAGTTTCCTGTCTGGCCTCAGTTCCTATCACTGTCTCTCATCTCCCCAGCTAAGCAGAGTCTCCTACCACACAGAGCTCTGCCTCAGGGCCTTTGCACAAGCTGCTCCTGAGATACTTTCCCAGACTTTTCAGTGGCCTGCACCCTTACCTCCTCCAGGCCTCAGCTCAGACCCTCCAAAACCCCTAACATAATCACGTTATTTCATATATATCACCAAAGTCTAAAACAAGAGCCTCCGTCCCTCTCCGTATACTTTGCTGTTCTTTGTGACCTGCCACTGGATCGACTGTCTACCTTTCCAACTCGACTCTAGGTTCCCTGAAGGCAGAAGTGTTTTGTTCACCACTGTATCACCATCACCTTTCATGACACAGATAAGACACTCAATAAATATTTGCTGTCAGGGATGCCTATGTGGCTCAGTCAGTTAAGCGTCTGCCTTCTGCTCTGGTCACGACCCTGGTGGGGTCCCAGGATCAAGCCCCGCGTGGGGCTCCTTGCCTAGTGGGGAGCCTGCTTCTCCCTCTCCCTCTGCCCCTCCCCTGGCTGTGCACGCTCTCGTTCTCTCTCAAAATCTTTATTATTATTTTTTTAATCTTTTTTTTAAAGATTTTATTAATTTATTTGACAGAGAGATCACAAGTAGGCAGAGAGGCAGGCAGGCTGGGGGGAAGCAGGCTCCCCGCTGAGCAGAGAGCCCGATGTGGGGCTCGATCCCTGGACCCCGAGATCATGACCTGAGCCAAAGGCAGAGGCTTAACCCACTGAGCCACCCAGGTGCCCCTCTCAAAATCTTTAAAAAAAAACTTTGCTGGGGAGCCTGGGTGGCTCAGTTGGTTAAGTGTCTGCCTTCAGCTCAGATCATGATCCCAAGGTCCTGGATTTGAGCCCCACATCGGGCTGCCTGGTCAGCGGGGAGCCTCCTTCTCCTTCTAGCTGCTGCTCCCCTGCTTGTGCTCTCTCTCACTATATCTCTATCAAATAAATAAATAAAATATTTAAAAATAAATAGCAGCTCCTGGGTGGCTCAGTTGGTTAAGCGACTGCCTTCGGCTTGGGTCGTAATCCCAGGGTCCTGGGATTGAGTCCCGCATCAGGCTCCCTGCTCACTGGGGAGCCTGCTTCTCCCTCTCCCTGCCGCTCTGCCTACCTGTGCTCTCTCTCCTCCTGTCAAATAAATAAATAATCTTTTTTTAAAATAAGTAAATAAATAATAAAAATAAATTTTTTTAAAAAAGCTATGGAAATCAAAGCACGCATGTGCTAACTAGACCGCTGCAAGCTGCCTTGGGTACACAAGGGACGAACCCTGAGATGGTCTCCCTAAAAGCCTCCAAAGGGTCAGCTACAGTATCTGCACAGTTATTTCTCGCACTTGCACAAGCTCTGCCCCCTGATCCAGAAATGAACAGTCTGCACACTGGGCACACAGCCAGGAGCCTCTCAGTCCAGCCAGAGCCAACAAGGAACAGGGCTGGCGTGAGAACTTCCCGAGCAGCAGAGCGGGCGGCGCGGCACAACCGACAACGGCAGGGGTGCCCGGGAGGATCGGTCGTCTGGGCGTCCGACTCTTGAGCTCAGCTCCCGTCATGATGTTGGGGTCATGGGATCGAGCCCCACGTGGGGCTTTGCACTCAGCAGGGCATCTGCATGAGGACTGTCTCTCTCTGTCTTGCCCTCTGCCCCCAACCCCCCCCCACTCTAAATAAAAATGATAAATGAACAAACTCCAGCTGCAGATCTAAGGATGACTGCTGGCTGGCTCTTCAGTCCGGAGGCCAGCCCTCCTGTCAATGACACAAGGCAGAGCTTCGCCTAAAGTTGGACTAACCGGCTGCTTCCTGGGGCCCAAAAGGGGCCCCGGCCAGATAAGGGTAAAAGTGCCCCCCAGATGAGGGGTGTGGGTTGGGGGGGTGGGCAGGCGGTTCAAAGGTCTCATCACCGGCCGCCCGTCCTCGCACCTTCCCTGTTTAGTATTTCCATCCGTGCCCTTAGCCAGGGCACCACTGCACAAACCACCAACTAGATCAGCTTCGATTCCCGCCACAGCAATGCCGCTGTCACCAACAGGGCAGGGAGCGTGTCCCGCTCCCTCCCGCGCACCTGCCAACGCCATGGCCAGGCACTTCTCGGGAAAGCGTCTGCCGCCTGAGCCCCGGACGAACGGACCGGAAGCAGAGCCGAGTGCAGCCTGCACCAGGGAGCCAAGCCCAGCCAGAGACAGAGACTGAGGAGGGAAGTCGGGATCAAGGCCAAGGAGCCAAACGGGGGCGAGCAGAGGGGACACTCACATCCCGTCGGTCTTCTCGGCATCCCACTCCCGCCGCCACTGGCCGGTGGGCTTGCGGTGTCTCTGCAGCCGCTCCTGGTCAATCTTCTCCCTCTCCTGCTTCCAGCGCAGATACTCTGACCGCTCCCGGCCCGTCATGGACAGTGTCATGTCACCAGTGCCGCCTAGGCCGGCCCGGCGGCCCTGCCCACCCACAGACAGGCAGTCAGGGCCCCGTTCCCCAGGCCGGCCTACCCCAGCCTCTCCCCCATGTGCCTGCTGGACTCAGCAGTAGGGCCATGCCCAACACGGCACACGACGAGGGGCAACAGGCTGGAGCCAGGTCAGCTCCTGAGGCACCTCCGTGGAGAGGCCATCCCGATGGCTCCCTCCCAAGTAGCGTCCTCTCTAGTCCCTCTCCCTGCTGGAGTTTTCTTCACAACGTTTCGCACTACCTGACAGCCCACTGCAGGTTGGTTTACATAGCCCCCCACCCCCAGAATCAATTTCATCGGGGCGGGAGCTTGGCCCTAAGACAGTCCCAGTGGGCACCTGAGTGGCTCAGTCATTAAAGTCATTGCCTTCAGCTCAGGGCATGATCTCTGGGTCCTAGGATCGAGTCCCGCCGGGCTCCCTGCTCAGCGGGGGTCTCTTCTCCTTCTCCCTCTACCAAGTCCCCCCACTTGTGCTTGTCACTCGCTCTCTCTCCCTCAAATAAATAAAATCTTAAAAAAAAGAAAAAAAAAAGAAAAAACCCTACCACCTAAGTCCACATCTAGCACCCAAAAGGTCCCATAAACACTACTGACAATTCCAACAGGATGTCACCCAAAGGCTCCATAAAGCTAAAAAGGAAAGCACGACGGTGCCCAAAGGAGAACGGACCATCAATTTGGGGCTGAAAGACGAGGAGGGGAGGCTGCCCCCCCCATCCGCTGTCTTGACCACCCTGGGCTTGGTGCTCGAGTACCCCCTGGTACCCCCCCTTCAACGGTCGCTGTAGGAAGGACAGACCGTGGGCAGACTGGGGCTCGACCCAGGGTGCCCCAGCTGCCGGCACCCACCTGCCGCTCCTGCTCCAGGCCGCAGCGCACCCGCTCGAAGTCGGGCCCCCCCCAGTTGCGCCCATGCCGGCGGCTGCCTTCCCGCCGGTCCCGCTCAGGCTCCTCCAGGGGCCCGCTGCGCCGCCGGGGGTCGTCCAGGAAATTCCGCACCGGGTTGGGCTCCAGCACACCTTCCTGCAGGCACAGGGAAGGTGGGGGAGGAGGGGCTGGAGGGCTCCCGGGGGCCCAGGCAGCTCTGCCCCGCTGCGGGGACACCCAGGGCACTGACCCGCTGGTTGCGCTCGTACTCCGCTATCTTCTCCATCTCCTCGTTCATCTTCTCGATGTTCTGCCGACGCCGCTCCTCCCACTCCTGGGGGCAGACAGGACACAGAGACAGAGACGCCGGGCATCAGCATCCGCGGAGGAACAACCACAGCGGCCCGAGACTCTCTGCAGATGGGCCTGCTCGCCAGGCCAGCTCCAGGCTGGCATCTGGGCATTCGGCTCCCAGCACGATCCCGGGCATCGGTTAGCTACGAAGGGGGCTCAAAGCACCTCAGCCATCTGTGCCGACGGTGTGGCATGTGCTGGGCGCCCGCTTTCCTGCTGGGGTCTGGAACTGGGGTTTGCACGAGGCAGAGGGGACCTACGGAAACCCCAGGCAGGTGGTCCCCAGGGAGTCCCTGGTAGACAGCCCCTTGTCATCAGGATTCGACGCCAGAGGAACTGAGGGCACCATAAGGTGTGGCTATAACAGACCAGATCGCTCCCGAGCCCGCATCCGATCCCCCCAAGATGCTGTCCCCTGCGACTCCTCCCCTCGGTTTCCCACTGTAATAGATCTCAGCTGCCAATCTTTCTAGGGGACCGCTGAACCTGGAAAAGGAGCCAGGGACCACGACACCCCATAGCTGTCACAGAAATAATGTCTGTAACAGCAGTAATAACCTGGCAGATGACGAGGTACCCCCTCCCCCCGCACAATCCATTCTCCCCTTCTTCCGTGGGAACAGAACCTTAGATGAGCACAGGGCCAAGCTGCCAGAGAGGACGTTTGCATTCCCACAGCAATACCCTCGGAACCTGACTATTAGTATTCTCCTGAGAACTCAGAAGCTCCCAGGGGGACGTGAGCTGCCCAAGGACAGGGGCTTAATTGAACCAAGTTGACCCCAAGTCCACGGCGGGCCCAAGCCGCTCTGCTAGACGGTCTCCCGACCCACTGACCCGCGCATCTGGGAGGGAGAGCAGCTGCGGTACATCACTGCTGCCCTCAAAGAAATCCAGCCGCGAGACGGACAGAGTAAGAGCGCGATCGAGCGCACATGGGCGGGACGGAACCGCTGCACCAGAATGAGCGACACAAGGGGAGAGTAAAAAAAACAGGGGGAGCGCATGAAGCACCCATCAGGGGGAGGGAGGAATGAGAGAGAGAAAGAACCGACGGGAGGACTGAAAAAGCTGATAGAGAGGCTGAGAAAGACAGATAAACGGACACCGGTCCACGTGAGAGTAGGACCAAAGAGCAACGAAACAGTTAAGAGCCTCTGCCGGATGACTCCGGCCTATCCCAGGCTTCTACCTTGGATTTGCGGTCGGCAGCTGAGGCATCTCCAGCTCCAGCGAGATGAGGGGACCCCCTGGCCCGGCCCCTCCGGCCACGGCCCCCAGCTCCTCCTCGAGGCTGCTCCCCAGAACTGGCCTCCCAGCTGCGGGCCGCCCGGCCCATGCCTGCCCGACCTCCCTGCTGGGGGGGCGTCCGGCCTCCCTTGCTGGCCCCTGGAGGTCGCGGGGTCCCAGGAGACCTCCGGGAGGGACCCAAGTTCTTCTCCTGGAGAAGGGAAGGGAGGAAAAGTACAGTCACCGGGATGAGGAGACCGGGACCCCCAAACCCTGAGGGCAGCGGTGAGATCGGAGGCCAGCCCCAGGGCTGGGGCAGGCAGCATGGGAGGGCTCTCAGGCCCCAGGTCTCCATGCTCACCCTCTCATTGTCCTGAAGAGTCCCCCACCCCAGTGTGGAGCTCACCGCCTCCACCGCCACATTCTCCTTCTCCACTGAGCGGCCCTTCCGGGGAGCTGTCACAGCCACTCCCTCGAGTTCGGCTTTTTTCCGGTCCTCCTCGATTTCCTAGAACCAAACAGCAGGAAGAGAGTGTCAGAGGCACTGGTGCCAGCTGGATTCCCACAGCCCCCTGAACTTCCCCCAAGACTAGCTCCCACCTAGGCCTCTCTCCCGAGCTCCAGACAGGAAAGCTGGTCAGTTCAGCATCTTCGCCACCACCACCCTATTCTCCAGTTCAGAAGCCTCCTGGGGTACCCATCTCTAAGTATGAGCCAAAGGCTTCCCCACAGTCTATGGGGCCCTACAGGGTCTGGCCTCATGACCACCTCGGCCTCATCCCCCCCCCCCCCCCCCCTCTTCTCCCCCCCACTCACCCTGCCCTTCTCACTGTTCCTAGAACATCCCAGGCTCAGACCTGCCTCAAGGCCTTTGCATCTACTGCCCCCTCTGCTGGGAACACTCTTACCCCACAGAGCCTTTAGTACCTCACCTCTTTCAGGTTTCTGCTCCTGAAATGTCCCCTTCTCAGAGAAGCCTTCCCTGACCTCCCCTACCCTTCTCTTGGCCCTTCTCCTGTTCACTACCCGTCATTACATGTATTTTGCCTATTGTCTGCCTTCCCCCCTGCAACAGATGCTGCCTGAGGACAGGGGTATGGCTGTTTTGTTCACTGATGTATACCCCAAACCTAGAATCATCCAACAAAAAACTCAATATGCCTCTTTTTTTTTTTAAGTAAATGAATGAATGCATGAAAAATGAATAAATGAAGCCCATTCTTCCTCTCAGGCCTCTTCTCAGGAAGAGCCCCGCCAACCACCCCGGCACTTTTGACAAAGATCTGGGCGGCATCATGGTCTCTCGCTCCTCATAGCCTGTCACTGAGCCCTCCCAAAAGCCCTGTCCCATGCCCGGCACCTCCTCTCCTTCCTCCTTGGTCTCTAGGCTCCGGTATCGCCTCCTCCCAACTAACACCACAGAGCAGCCAGGGGGCTCTTCCTAAAAGGCTACTCTGACCTGATCCCGCTCCTGCTCCAAAGCCTTCCAGGGCTCCCCAGTGCCCTCAAGAGAAAGTCCAAACTCTCAGTCTGGCTGCCAGGGTTAATATCCCTCCACTGACCTTCCAACCTTAAGCTCCGAGTTTCTACACAAACTGTCCCCTGCCTGAAACACGTTCGGCTCTTCTTTCCAGCTGGCTAACTCACCCTTTGGGTCTCAGAATCTCCTCCTCCAGGAAGCCCTCCCAAGTATCCCCCACACTGGGTGAAGAGCCCTCTTTGGCTCTCACCTGACCTCTAAACTCTTGCAGCTCAACCCAGCCTACTGCGGGTAGGCTGAGGAATGGCCGGTATTCCTACTAGACTGTGAACTCTGGACTGTGAAGTCTGGAATGACCTCACGGCTGTCTCATAGCTATGTGTCAAGCCACACTCAACCTAGAGCCTGGCAGAAAGGCCCTGTAAGTGTTCCTGTATGAACGATGGAACGATGGAATGAAAGAAGGAATGGCAGGCTAAGGCCTTTGGCTTTTATCCTGAGAGTGATGGGGAGCCATGAAAAGGTCTGAAGGGAGAGGTGAGGGAAACTCACTGCGGGGAGGAGAGGGGATGGGGTCTCCCAGGGCGGGGCTAGGGCACCTGGTAGCGCCGGATGAGGGCCTCATTCTTTCGCCGAAGAGCCTCGATCCTCTTGTCCAACTCGGCATCCTTCTCCTCCTTTGATTTCAGATCCAGTGTGGCTGACTGAGAGAAGGAGACAGCTGAGAGACAGTAAGAAAAACCTACACCCAATCCAGTGCCATTGGATCCAGGGTCTGAGTCCTGGGTCCCCTCCTCCCAAGCCCCTGACCCAAAGCGTAGATTCTTGAGAGCCCACTTTCCATCTCACCATTCCACTGGCAAGGTGGGGCCAGGGTCCCAGGAACTTTCCCCTGTAGAATCTGGACACAGCACTGGGAGTTCCTGAAGGCAAAGGGAACAAAAGGACTAAAACCAATGCCTCCCCAATCTGCTTCCGTCTCACCCATACCCAGGACTCCTCTCAAATACACATGCCCATGAACAACCCCAGCTGCACCCCCAAGAGAATTCTAGTCCTCACTACCATTCCCTCTTCTTGTGCAAGCCTGACCCCGACCCAGAGAAATCTATAGAGCCCACCACCTCCTGAACATTTGTGCCCATTCACTATTTAAACACTAGAGTCGCACCCACCTTGGGAAAGCTCTGGTCCCACCCTACAGCTTAAGCAAACATCCAACACTGCTCCCTTCCAAAAGAAGATTCTAGCCCAGCCTCTACACCCCAGTGCTGGGAGTTTTAACCCAGGCCTCCATCTCCCGAGTGCTTTAGATACATCCTCTCGCTCCCCATCTGTACAAGAAGATTCTAGGCCCACCTTTCTTTGCCCACTCTGGTGCCCCTCCATCCCCGTGAACCCTCTAAACCCACCTCTTTCCCAGGAACGGTTCAAAATAACCCCACACAAAAACAAGCTCGAACCCTACACGTTGCCCCGACGCCCGGAGAGCACTTTAAGCCCACGCCTCCCTCTGGGATGTCCTAGCCCAGCCTCCAACGTCCGGGGAAAGGTACCGCTGCCTCCCCAACAACCCCGCAAAGATTCCCAAAACAGGCCCGGTGCCCACTGGCGAGTCTTCCTGGGCTTGGCTCAACCTCCCCAGGGAATACTCTACCCGCCCCGGCGCAGACAAAACTCCCCTGCCCGCGCGCGCCTTTGCAGGGAAAAGCTCCAGCCTCTACCGGGTCGGGAAGGCCACGGCCCCACCCCACCCCACCCCACCCCACCCCAGGACCAACTTTCTCGCCCCGCCTTTCCCGCTAATCCTTTGACCCCGCCCACACGCGCGTCTTTAATCAGACCCCGCTTCTGACTTTCCCAGCTCTCCCCCCAGGCCCCGCCCCCTGGGTCCCAAGGCAACAGCCTGAACACGCCCACTACTCTCGCGTTATTACACCGGCCCCGCCTCCGATTTGCCCAGCCAACCTCCCGGTCACGCCCCCCGCCTTCCAGCCCCGCCTCGTCGAGTCAAACCATGGCCCCGCCCCCAGCACCCCCAGCCGAGGTTCTGGCTCCGCCTCCAGCTTCCGCGCGGACTCTCTGACTCCCGGCAAAACTTTCTGGCTCCACCCTCAGCATGCCCCGCCGGCACCCTGGTTCCGCCCCTAACACCCACAACTTTTTGGCCCCGGCCCCACCCTCGGAAGTCAAGGCCGACGATCTGGAACCACTCCACGCTCAGGCAAAACTTTCTGGCTCCGCCCCCAGCACGTTCGGCCGAAGTCCCAGCCCCGCCCCCTAGCTATCCGGGCCACACTTTGGCTCCGCCCCCAGCAAGGGCACAACTTTTTCAGCCCCACGCCCCGGCCCCACCCACAGCCCGGCCCGCCCGGGTCCTGCCCACCCGCCGACGTCCCGCCCCACCGGGGCCCCTCCAGCTTCCCATGTGGGCGTCCTGTCCCCGCCCCCCGCAGAGTACGCTGCCCCGCCCGCACCCGCTCCCTCCCCTCCACGTGGGACGCCAGGCCCCGCCCCCTCCGGGCGCGCTCCCGATCCCCTCCCCGGGTCACCTGTCCCGGAGACCCCGCGGCGTCCGCTACTCCGGCTCCGTCGGCCTCCGCGTCCGCAGCTCCCGGGCCGCTCACGTCACTTCCCGCCCGCACCACGTGAAGAGGGGAACTAAAGAGGGTCACTTCCGGTCCTGTCGGCCCGTTTCCGGGAACCTTAAAGGCGCCGCGCCCCCGCGGGTGCAGGCGGGAGTGAATCTAGGTGGTCCGCAGGGGTATTCTGGAAGCTTGCTCAACTTCGTTTGGCCTAAATTACCTCTTTCCAGAAGGGAAAGGAGACAACAGCCTCTTTCCGGCCTTTACCTGCTTCCTCTTTCCTGGTTCCAATAAATAGGTACCAAGCACGAGGCAAAGACTCCTGAAAGCCTGACCTGCCAGATTGTGCTGGGGGTGGCTGGGGAATCCCTCACGCTCCTGCCAGTGAAACTTTAGAGTAGAAGCTTGAAATTTTCAACCGATTGAATCTTCCCTGCATTCTCTAAATCTGCACTGAGTGCCAGGCTGGGGGAAGGTGCAGTGCATGGGGAAGAAGGGAGTCAAGGAGATGAGCAAGGCGGAACCCATCCCTTCCCTGGTGAGGGAAGGCACAAGTAAATACGAAATAACAGATACAGAAATGTGGTAGATACCGTACAGAGAGGCCTCTGGGTAATAGGCAGTGGCTGTCCGGGCCAACAACACAGCCTGTGCAAAGGCCCTGTGGTGCATGCGCGTCTTGCATTCCAAGTACTGGAGGAAGCTCAGAGAGGGATCAGCTGGATTTTGTTACAGAGGCCAGGGGGTTAGATGCATTAACCAAAAATTCAATGTAATGAACCTAACATTACAATTGATAAAAAAACGTTGACAGTTATAAGTGGGCAGACCAGATTCCCTGAGGTTGCTGGCAATTTTATCTTGAGATTCAAAACGGGAAGAGTGGAAGCACCTTCTAATCCCTGGTCCCTTATAAGGTTACAGTTAACAGCTTTTCAAAGACCTTTTCTACAGATACAACGGAATTTTTTTGGAAATCCCCAGATTCCTGCCAAGTTCACTATCTGCTGCTTCAGGTCTTTATTCAGATGTTAGCCCCACTTACAAGCCTTCCTTGAAGCCACCTGTCTGGGGATTGCAAAACCTCCCGTCCCTTTTCTTCCCACTCTATTTTTCCATTTTACCATTCACCCTCTAAACTACCCAATGTTTTATTTCTCTTGTTCTCTGCCTGTCTCCTCCCCTGTATCGCCTCTTCTTTTTTTTTTTTTTTTAGATTTTTATTTATTTATTTGACAGACAGAGATCACAAGTAGGCAGAGGCAGGCAGAGAGAGAGAGGAAGGGAAACAGTCTCCCTGCTGAGCAGAGAGCCCGACTTGGGGCTCGATCCCAGAACCCTGGGATCATGACCTGAGCCGAAGGCAGAGGCTTTAACCCACTAAGCCACCCGGGCGCCCCATGCATCTCCTCTTCTTATAACTTGCTACATCCCCAGTGCCTTCAACAGGGCCTCATACGTAGTAAGCTGTCTCCTCCCCACAAAAAAATGTGTTTATGAATGGATCAATCTTTGTTACTATTTTCTCCCTTCTTATGAAACAAAAACCATACATACTACGCTGAGATCATATATCTTTATTTAAGCAATGGATGGTTGATACCTTTAAAACTTCTGTGTGATATTCCCTCCTAGAGATGGGGGGCCATAATTCGCCCTGCCTGGTCTCATGGATGTTCTGAGTTGTTTCCAAATTGGGGAGATGGCTGACAATGCTGCATTGAACTTCTCCGGGCACACGTCTTTGTAAGTGCATGACCCATAAGCTTGCTCAAAAAAGACTCCTGATATCATGATTAAGACCACAGACTGTGAAGCCAGAAGGCCCAGGTTGAATCTCAGATCTATCACTTACCAACCGTGTGACCTTGAGCAACATACGGAACTTCTCTGGACTTCAACTTCATCTGTGAAGGAGATACCATAACACCTCCCTACTGGGTCTGTAGTGCAGAAGTGAGTGGATTAATGAATGAAAACACAGAAAATGCTTGGTGGGAGGCCTGAGATATTGTTAAGTGCTCAATACATGGAGACCATTATTATGACTTCTAGGAAGACAAATTCCCAGATTAAAATTTAATTTACATGATGACATTTCAATAAAAATAAACCACGGCAGACGCAGGTAGTTTAGGGCCTGAAGTGTCTACAAAGTCGGAAGCCCTCTTGAAACAGATTGGAAACAAGTATAAGACAAGAGCACCTCCCAGGGTGTTGGACAGAGCGCTGGCTCGGTTGGACGAAGCATCTGGAGGCTCACACTTCATCTGCCTCACAGGACAGCCACCTCTGATGCTGGCGGCTCAGCAAAAAGCCATGCCCACTTCCATTCACCCAAGTGAGGCCAGAGTGCGTGTTTCCCCACAGCCTCGCTGACACAGTGTTTTAACACTTTCAATCTTTGCCAGTTCAATGGCCCAAGGGTTA
>RCUC01063707.1:0-12425 GCA_003697995.1 Taxidea taxus jeffersonii
AAAAAAAAAAAAAAAAAGACCATGGAAATATAGGGATCCCAGATAAAAGAGCCATGATACACAAAGTTTAAGATAACTATGTTTACAGAGTCTAAATTGAAAAAAGATAAGATAGAGAATTTGGGCAGAAGATGAGAAACTACAAAAAGGAATCAAATGGGAATTCTATTACAAAAAAGCATGATACTCCAAATTAAGAATTCAGTGAATGGGTTTAACAGCAGATTACATAAAGTTCAAGAAAGAATTAGATAACTAGAAGATATATTAGAAGAAAATATTCAGAAAGAAGCTTTAGAAAAGCAAGAGGAATTAAAATTTCAAAAGACAGAGTAACAGAGAAGACAGAAATTCTAATGTGCATAAAATCATAAAATTAGAGCCTCAGGAGAGGAAAGAGAGAATGAGCCAAACTCAGTAACTAATGAGATAATGGCTAAGAACTTACCAAACTGCTGAAAGATGTCAAACTCAGATAAGAAACCTTATGGACCTCAAGTAGGATAAAGAAAAAAGAAGCTATACTTATACATATCATAGTAAAACTTCTAAAAGCTGAGAATAAAACAGAAAATCTTAAAAGCAGGTAGAGGAAAAAGGAGGCTTTACCTATACAGGAACAACAATATAATTGACAGCTGACTTTTTAATGGATATGATAGAAGCCAGAGACAGTGGTATAAAACCTTTAAATTGCTGGAGAAAAAAATCTGTCAACGTAGAATTTTAAACCTAGCAAAATTATCCTTCAATAATAAAACTAAAATAGAGACGATCATGACAGAGATAATGAAGGCTGCTTCCCTCCTCCCATGGCAATACCAAATGTATACACAGCAATTACCTCTGAAAGAAATAGAGAAACTATCTGAGAGGCTCCAGTACATTAGGCAAATGAGAAAACACTCACATTGGAATGGGTGGGAAATGCTGAAACACACTCTTGTCATAAACCCCACCCTTGACACAGCACCATACAGTTGGGAGGGAACTCCAAACTCTATATTCCTACCAAGGAGTGAATGGTTTGAACCCCACATTTAGCACCCTAGCTTTTAAGACTCCCATCTGAAGGATGGGCCTGCAAAACACCTAGCTCTGAAAACCAGTGGGCCTTGTGCTCATGAGACCCACAAGATGATAACAAACAAAGAAGCAATTATTAACAGGCATGCAAGCGCTTGCTGTGGCTATCTCCCTAGGGCTCAACACAGAGAGAGCAGGGAAAATCACCCAGTTCCAGGTCTTCCTGAAGGGGACCATCTGCAAACTTTGAAAGCTGTTGCCTCAAGATCACACTTCTAATTTAGTATACATCTTGAGGCTGGCTGTGATCTGTTCTTAAAAGTAGAGAAACCAGCAGAGACCTCCTTTTTTCTCCCTCTAGCATGCTCCAACTTACCAGTATCTCCCTGGAAGGAATGTGCACACACATCTGCATCCAGTTTTTGCTCTGCTGCCCGAGGGATGAGTCCCCAGATCACCAAGCTCTGAGAGCCAACTGGGCTTCCATTCACAAGTCCCACAAATACCCCACTGTACACCTGGGCCCAGCGCAAAGGGAGTAGACAAAAACACCCTCCGTTTCTGCCTGAAAGAGTCTTAAATACCTACTTTCCTGATTCTGCTTGAGGCTCTAGCTTTCAATTGTACTGCATCTAGTTGTTGAATACAATTCTTCCATTAGGACACTGACAGTTCTTGGTACACCCTCAAATACGGAGAGCCACTTAGAATAAAGAAAGCAGGTTGGACAATCACAAAGGTTTGAGAGGCAACCAGGAGCTCAGGCCAGGCTGATTGACAAGTTTTATCTCCTAGCAAGACTACTCTGTCAGGACTGGGAGGAGTGGTTGTTTTATCTAATACTCAAAAACCAATGTAAAAAGTCAAGAAAAATTAATAGAGGAAAATTCTTAAAACAAAGATCAAGGCAAATCCCCAGAAACAGATCTTAATGAAGTGGAAGTAAGTGATTTACCTGACGGAGAGTTCAAAATAATAGTCAAAGGTGTTGTCTGAGGTCAGGAGAACAACATATGAACAAAGTGAGAATTTCAACAAAGGCATAGAAAATATAAAAAAATACCAAACAGAAGTCACATTGCTAAAGAATACAATAATTGAACTGAAAAAGAAAATCAATGAAGGAATTAAAGAACACACTAGATCATTTAGAAAAAGGATAAGAGAACATGAAAACAGACAGTAGAATTCAACCAGAAGACCAAAAAGAAAAAAGTATGAAAAACACTGAAGATAGCTTAAAGGACATATGGGAAACCACCAAAAAACCAAACCAAAACAAAAAACAATATACACAGGGATACCTGGATGGCTCAGTCTGTTAAGTCTCTACCTTCGGCTCAGGTAGTGATCTCGGGGTCCTGGGATTGAGTCCCTTGTTAGGCTCCTTGCTCAGCAGGGAGTCTGTTTTCCCCTCTCCCTCTGCAGCCACTTGTGCTCTCTCTCTCTTTCTCTCAGGTAAAGGGATAAAATCTTAAATAAAAAATACACATTAAAGAGGTCCCAGAAGGAAGGCAGATTGTTCAAAGAAATAATGACTGAAAACTTCCCTAACCTGGGGAAGGAAACAGCAATCCAGATCAAGGAAGCCCAAATAGTACCAAATAGATGAATTTAAAAAAATAATAACTTTTTTTCACCAACACATTATAAATAAAGGGTCTAAAGTTAAAGACAAGGAGAACATCTTAAAAATAGCAAGAGAGGGGCGCCTGGGTGGCTCAGTGTGTTAAAGCCTCTGCCTTCGGCTTAGGTCATGATCCCAGGGTCCTGGGATCGAGCTCCGCATCGGGCCTTCTGCTCGGCAGGGAGCCTGCTTCCCTTCCTCTCTCTGCCTGCCTCTCTGCCTACTTGTGATCTCTGTCTGTCAAATAAATAAATAAAACCTTTAAAAAAAATAGCAAGAGAAAGGCAATTTGTTACATACAAAGGAACCCCTATAAGACTATAAGCAGATTTTTCAGCAGAAATCCTGTAGGCCAGAAAGAAGTGGGGTGATATATTCAAAGTGCTGAAAGAAAAACACTGTCAACCAAGAATACTCTACCAAGCAGAGTTGTTCGGAACTAAAGAGATTAAGAGTTTTCTAGGCAAACAGAATCTGAAGGAGGTCAGCACCACTAAATGGGCCCTACAAGAAATGTTCAACAGAGTTCTTGAAACGGAAATGGAAAGACACTAAATAGTAACAGGAAAACGTAAGAAAGTATAAAACTCACTGGCAAAAGAAAATATATAGTTAAATTAAAAGTACTCTAATGTGATGGTGATGGGTAAATCACTTACAACTCTACAGTGAAGATTAAAATACAAAAGTATTAAAAATATCTACAATTACAATAATTTGTTAATGGATACAAAACGTAAAAAGATGTAAATTGTGGTATCAAATACATAAGATGAGGGGAGGGTGAAAATGTAGAGCTTTTTTTGCATTTAAAGTGAACCTGCTATCAGCTTAAAGTAGACTGCCATAAATATAAGATGTTTTATGTGAGCATCATGGTAACCTCAAAGGAAGAACCTGTAGTACATACACAAAACGGAAAGAGAAAGGAATTAAGCCCGCCATTACAGAAAATAACTGAATCACAAAGATTGAGAGGAAGCAAGGAATAAAGGAACAAAGACATTACAAAGCAACCAGAAAATAATTAATAAAATGGCAAATATAAGTTCAAACTGATCAATAATTACTTCAAATATGAATGGACTAAATTCTTCAATCAAAAGATGTAGAGGGGGAAGAAGATGTAGAATGGTTAAATGGATTTACAAAACAAGACCCAGCTATATGCTGTCCACAAGAGACTTACATTAGCTTTAAGGACTAAAGGTACTGAAAGTAAAGGGATGGGAAGATGTATTCCATACAAATGGAAACCAAAAGAAAACAGGGAGAGCTGTACTTATGTCAGACGCAATAGACTTTAAGCCAAAAAGTAACAAGAGACAAAGAAAGTCACTATATAATGATAGAGCACTCAATTTATCAAGATGATATCATAATATATATCTGTGTACCCAACATAGGGACACCTAAGTATATAAAGCAAATATTAATAGATTTGAAAGGAGAAATAGCAATACAATAACAGTAGAGGACTTCAGTACTCCTCTTTCAACAATGCGTAAATCATCCAGACAGAAAATCAATATAGAAAGATCTGATTGAAACTACACATTGGATCAAATGGACCTAACAGACATTTATAGAACATCACATTCAACAGCAACAGAATATATATTTTTCTCAAGTAACTTGGAATATTCCCAGGATAGATCAATTATGAGGCCACAAAACAAATCTTAATAGATTTAGGAAGATTGAAATTGTATCAAGCATCTTTTCTGACCCCAATGATATGGAACTAGAAATCAACTACAAAAAGAAAGCTGGAAAATTCACATTTGTTTGGATACAAACATGTGCTACCGAACAGCCGGGCGTCAAAGAAGAAATAAAAAAGGAAATTAAAAAATATCCTGGGACTAGTAAAATTGAAAATACAACATACCAAAGCTGATCAGATCCAAAAATTGAGAAAAAAGATATCAAATACACAATCTAACCTTGTACCTCAAAGAAATAGTAAAAGAAAAACAGACTCCCAAATTAGCAGTGATAGAAATAATAAGAAATGGCAATAAATGATGGAGACTAGAAAGACAATAGAAAAGAATTATGAAAATAACTGTTTTTTTTAAGATAAATAGACAAACCTCTAGTTAGACTTACTAAGAAAAAGAAAAGAGAGCAGACTCAAACTATAAATGAAAGAGGAGATATTATGAATACTATATACATACAAATGATTTATGAGACCACTATGTGCAATTATATGCTAACAAATTAGATAATGTAGAAGAAATGGACAAATCCTAGAAACATAAAACCTAACAAGATTGAATCATGCATGAATAAATAGAAAATCTGAATAGACCAATTACTAATAAGGAGATTGAATCAGTAATCAAAAATCTCCCAACAAAGAAAAGCTCAGTGTTGACTGGTGAATTCTACCAAACACTTAAAGATTTAATACCAAGCCTTCTCAAACTATTCCAAAAAATAGAAGAGGAAGGAATACTTTCAAACTCATTTTCGAGACCAGCATTATGCTGATACCACAGCCAGACAAAGACACTATAAGAAAATTATAGACCAATAGCCCTGGTGAGCACAGATTCAAAAATTCTCAACAAAATATTAGCAGACTAAATGCAGGAGCACAGTTGATGGATCATACATCATGGTCAAGTAAGAATTTATTCCCAGGATTTAATCATTTAATCAGACATCTAGAGAAAAAAATCTAACATTATATGCAAGATCTCAACACAGAAAGATGTGAAAAATGAATATAAAATTTATATTATATTAAAAAGGGAAATCTAAATAAACAGAGGGATGATGCATGTTCAGGTATAGGAGACTCCATATTGTTGAAATATTCTTCCCAAACTGATCTACATATTCAAAGCTATTCCTATCAAAGTTTTACTATGTTTTTTTTTTTTCATGCATGTGTTTGTGTATAACCTGACAAGCTGATTCCAAAATATTACTGAAAAACAAAGGGCTAGGAATAGAAGATTTCTTTTTTTTTTTTTTTTTTGGTTTTTATTTATTTACATAATCTCTACACCCACCTCACAACCCCAAGATCAAGAGTTGCATGCTCTTCCAACTGAGTCAGCCAAGTGCCCCGAAGATTATCTTAATGAAGACCAGGTGGGAGTATCCGGCTCCCTCAGCATTGGAGTCTTTTCCAAAGCAACAGTAGTTGAAGGGTAGAACTGACCCCAAGGGTAGACAAATAGACAAGGAACCAATTATCTTTTGGAGAACAAAGAGACAAATAGACCAAGGGCCACCAAAGAAAAAGACTTGGGCTAGGGCCAGAACAGAAACCTTATCCTGGCCAGTGGTGTGATAGCTACCCCCAGCCAGGGACTCTCCAAACTATTTCACACCAGTTCATCCTCATGCTGTCTTGGGGTGGGGCAGGCCATTGGAATTTTCCCCTAGATAATTCTGATCTGCCGCTATTTGAAAACCACCTCCCCTAAAACACACACACACACACACTCACCCTGCCCCTGTCTCCTAAACTTCGTTGAGCAGGGCAGTTTTTTATTTGAGGCTCATTAAGAGGCTGGAAAATGCAATTACATCATATTCCAAAACTTTCTGAAATCCCATTTAGATATTTCAGTCTTTCCCCAAATTTCTACTCCCTTTAGTTGCTGCCCCTTCCTTTCCCTTTCTCCTCTGGCCAAGTTCTTCATTTCTCCCTGTATGCCTATCATTTTTTGTTTTATTTTGCAGAACGATTTCCCCCTTCCCTCAGTTTCCCTCTCCTCCATCTCTATCATCACTTTGCTTAGCAAACACGTCTTTTTGAAGACCTGCTCTTATAATGGGGAGAAAAAGATTGAAAGTACTTCTCATTTAGTGTTTTCCCCTGAGACTTACACCTGGGCATGGCTTGAATTGTACTCCTTGGTGTACATTTTCAATACTATCAGGAAAAAGAGACCTTCTCATTTTGGAATGAGCTCAAGTATTGGGGACTTGCCTGGTGCAAACTGAATGGGTGCAGCGCTGTGTTCTAGAGGCACTTCCCAGCCAGTCCTTGTGACAGGCCCCAGAGAGCCAGCATCCACTCACGTTGTTAGTAAAAAGTTGCCCCAGAGCCCAAAAGTACCTCAGCAGCCCCAGGTTTGTGAACGTGTAATCCAGGCAGTCTCACAGGGCCCCACACTTAGAAGGTTCCTGTGCTTGTCATTCTTTGAAAAGCTTACTAATTTATGCACAACAGGCTCAACATTCTCATTTGGCTCTAGGCTCTTAAAATGATGTGGTCAACCCTGTGCTAAGGGAAGTGCTTTATAGTCTTGCTTGATTTTACCAAAAAAAAAAAAAAGAAAAAAAAAGATAAGACAGAAAGAAAAACCTCTGGGCTGAGTGCTTCGTGAAATACTTTCTCTGGTTTCTCAGAAACCATTTCCTCTTTTCAGCTCTCAGTTGTCCCCCTGGGCTTGGCAGCTGCTGTTCACTCGCTCCTTTACTGAATCTCTGATGTTCGTTTCCTGCTCCCTTAAAATGTTTTCACAACAGCAAAACAGTGTTTTTCACCACCTGGCCCCAATCTCTTGCCCTGTTCTTGGCTCCTTTCCCCTTCTCCCTTTATTCTACTGCTCCCACCCAAACATGACCCACTGACTACTGCAACCCCCTCCCCCAGCCCAAGGCAGGGCTTTGACCACACAGAGCCTTCTCTGTCATTGGAACATGACATGCTTCCTGCCTCTGCACTCTGTCATGTACTTTTCCTCCTGCCTGGAATGCTCTTCCATCACTACCAACTACCTAACTTGGCTCTCATTCTTTTAGACCCAACCTAAATGTTCTTTTTGCTACTAAGCCCTTTAAGAGTGCCTCAGGCAGAAATCATCACCCACTTGCTCTTGCTCTGATAGCTTTGAAGACACGCACCTCTGTCATAGCAGGTGACGTAGAATGGCATACAGAGGTTGTTCTTCTTTTTTGTCCTCTCCCACCTTATCCTGGAAAAGTCCATTCATGACCTGGAACACAAGTCAGTCATTATTTCTAGAAAGATCTTCCAGGGTATGTGCACTTCTCTCATCAAAGCACTACTCACATTGAAATATAATCGGTACCCCTCCTCAGTGAGACCATGTCTGTTTCACTTATTAAGGTGGTAACCTGAGTGCCAAGCATAGTTTCGAGCACAAACCTGGCTCAATAAATATTTGTAGAATTCAAGAAAGAGTAAGTGAATGAAGATATGTGCATTATTGTCTAGACTGTGGGCTTTGTAACTTAAAAAAAATCCCTCTCTTCTTATTTCTTAACCCAGTAATTGGCATGAATTAGGTATTCAGTAATGTTTGTCAGGTAAATAAATATCTGAAGGGACTTATCTGATCATGCAGCCAGAGCCCAAGGCCTGGGCTTGGGTAAGTATCCCCAGTGACTTCATCCTTGACTTGGGGTTGTATTCTTGATAGGAAGATGATAGGGATGACAACACAGGGATCTGGGCTGATACTCACTCAGGACTAAGAGGAAGAATCTCTCTTTATATTTTAATAAACCTCCTATTGTTGTCTAGAGAGTGACAGAAAGCAATGCTAAATTCATAAAAATGTAACTGTCTAAGTATATAAAATTATAATAAGCATCATCGGAGAGTTGGAGCTTTGGAAAAATACTGGGAACCATCCCTTGAAGGAGCTGCTGTCATTATTTAATGTTGGGCCTGACCCTTAGATTCATAGGTTTAATCAGGGCTCCTTCTGTCCTCACTGTCATCCCCCTTCTATGATCTTGGACTTCTGTTTTCTACCTCCCAGTGTGCAACTTCTTCCTTGAGATCCAGAAGGGAGGTATCTTTCTTTTGAGGAGTTTCCTGGTGCCCTCCCTGCCTTCCATCTTGTGTTGTGCATTTTCCTTCTTATGGCCAATTTAAGTTCTTTTGAAGCTCCGTTCTTCCAAGGAACCAACTATTACTTGGAGGAAGGTGGGGCTTCTCTCATTCCCCTGTTCATGTGCTCCTTTTGAGAGCCTGGCTCTCCTTCTCTGTATAGTATTCCCAACTGGGCGGGGAATTCCCTCTTCCTAAGGTGCCAGTGAAATTACTTGAACCCACATGTCTCAATATATGGAGCACCCAGAGAAGGAATTCAGTGAAACTGAGCTCTAATTGAGTACTTACTGCAAGTTAGTAATGTGTTAGACAGTTACAGGGAACTCGATTTGGGATTAGCAAATATAAGGAAGAATGCTGTTCTGGAATAGGAAGCCTTTCAACAGAGTGAGCTGCCTATCATTAGGAATGCTGATTTGTAGGCTGAACATACGAGGGCTGATCTGGAAGTAATTCCTGTATGGGGTGGAAGGTTAGCTAGAGAGTCTCCATGGTTTCTTCCAAATTTCAAGCTTCTGCAATTTTATTATAGGGTTCTAATTCTGTTATGTAGTTTATATTTCAAAACACTATGCTTAATTAATTGTTTTTCTAAACTCCTTCTGAAGTAAATCAGCTTCATACAGTGGTAATTAGTTTATTGGTAGAAACAATGACTGAGTCTGAAACATGCATATTTTTATGTATGTGGCAAGGACACAAGCAAGGCTGACTATTATTATTCCTGCACTATTTTCCAGAAATGAGATTTTCTAGTATCCCTGTGAAGATGTAACAGTAAATTAACCAAGTTAATAAATAACAGAAAAATAAAGAGACAATTATTAATATGGAATATTAAAAAAAGTGCTGAAGCCAGATTAATCAGTCTTCAGACAATCAAACATAGTTTTTACAACTGGAGCGAACCCATAGGATTATGGCAGGATTACGCTTAGGAAAGTAAATGTAAGCTTCTCCAAATCGCGGTTGGGCCTCCTGGAATGCTGCCTCTGCTGGGGCACGTAGGCTGGGGCACGTAGGCTGGGACATCTGGAAGACCTGACTATAGGTGGCAGTGTGTTAGGCACACAGGAGGAACCATGACTTCTCTATCTGTTAGCTGTAAGAACCAAAACATGATTGCAGTGGCTCAGCCAAATAGTCTTGCTTTGTCCCCCAAATCCAGAGATAGGTAGGTGGTTCAAAGATGGTATACTTGGGTGACAAAAAAAAACAACACACCACCAAGGATGTAGCTTCCTTTTAACTTCAGTTCTGTAAACCCTAGTCTGTGGTTTTTGCCCTTAAGGTCCAAGATGGCTGCTCCACCCCAGCCCTTTAAATACATTCTGGACAAGAAGAAGGAAGTGACTTGAAGGAAGAGATGGTGCCTATTTCAGGAAAGCAAAGGCTCCCAAGAAATTCCAGAACTTGAACTATGTCTCATTGGTCCAAGCTGTGTTATATGCTCAGTTCTTGCTATAATAGAACAAGCTGGGCTTATTAGTTCCCCAAACACAACTTGGGTTTTGTTTGTAAATAAGAGGAGGATGCATATTGGGTAGGCAACCAGCAGTGACTGTCAGAATTTGTTGGTCTCCTGATGAGGTAGACTCTGCTATTTCTTTTTTTCTGGATGGAGGACATTCACTATGGACTTTGACCTACAGGAGATATCGCTACCTAAAAGACCTTGTGAGGATCTTTATACTGCTGCCCTTTGTCCACGTCAATATTTAACCCATCAAAACATAATTTTGAAATTTCTGTGTCTTCACGCTGTGAGCCTAGTTGGTCCATTTGCAACTCCAGTGTCCTCCAAGGGCTCTATGGGGACCGTCATTCCACGCCTGAATACTTTCTGGTGTTATAGAGAAAGAAGTTTGACACCTTTAGTCAGGTTATGACTTCTTTCTCACATTTCCCCCCAGACCTAAGTCATGTCTCTTCCTCTTGGGAACACTGGTCTTGCTGTCTGTGAACACTTAACAGAACAGCAAGCACTCTTGTTTGGAACAGACCAACACCTTGATATTTGTTTAAGCCAAGGAGGAGGTCCTACCTTTAAACAAAAAAAGATTTATGGCTTTCTTGACGTACTCCAGGGATTCCCGTCTGGCAGTGCTCAGGAGGAACAGCTGAAACCAGAATTCTAACATTTTAGAACAGTCAGAGACAAAATCTGACAAAGACAAAGAATGGCCAACTCAGCCCTCTCATGTTGCAAAGGAAGACACTGAGACTTGGGAGAGTGCGTGTCTTTCTCCAGCTGTGGCATGGCAGAGCTCAGAGGTCAAACACTAGGGGAAGGAAGATTGTATGGAGAGAGTAGAGCGCTCTCTTTCACCTTCTGAGTGAGTGTCTATTACATTCATTCTCTAAGCACCTGCAGGCATAGAAACACTCCAGAGCTATAGATAATTTAGTGAAAGTTATGGAAGGTGGTGTGATATCGTGGCTGCTAAGTTTAATCCCCTATCTGCCATGCTTCGGTTTGTGATGCTTATCCATTCCTTAAGTTTACCCACCTGTAAAATAAAAACAATAGTAACACCCTGTGTGGTGGTAAGGAGGAGTAAATGGAGTTGCCACTTGGAGCAGTACACAGCGATAATATGGAAATATTATAATATGGAAATGTTTGCTGTCATTATGATTAGTTGTTTCTTATTCTTAACACATTAATAGTCTTTGAATCTTGCATGGATGGCCAGTGCACATCTTGAAGAAGCACGCCAAAGAGTCAGTGGGGATATTAAGTTTTAAACTTAAGTCAGGATGGTTGGTTCTTGTTACCAGCACTAAGGGATTCTCAAATCACAAATAAGGGGATTATCCCCAAGTAGGTCAGTGTGGCGTGAAATACATGATCTGTGATAAGGAATACTTTTCTTACCTACTTTCATGACTAGCGTATGCCTTTTCTGCCAGTATTTTCGTCTTCAGTATATATGCCTGCTTTGTTTCTTTTCTTTTTTAAAATGTGGTGAGCTTCACACACTAGTCTTTTGTACCAGCTATATAAGGAGCAACTAACACCAAAGACACATGCACGGAATTCTTCTACCAAATTAACTTTTTTTTTTCTTAAAGAACTCTTTAATTGGACAATACTTTAAATCTCTAAACAATGTTATGGTAGTTGACCACATTTTGAAATTATCTTTGTCTTGTTTGGTACTTGAATGGCATGAAAAATTTCCCTCTGCTTCCTTAACCCTCTCCCAAGGGGTCATTTTCCCCGCTCTTTTTTCTGTCTTGCCTGGCCTCTGACCCTGCCCAACTCTGCTGTTTCCATGGACTTCTGAATCTAATTAATGTCTCAGTGGCTATATAAGTGAATTATGTAGGCAGGAGGATGTTGGAAAGTTTGAGGAAGGTACATACATTCCTTAGGGAAAACCTGGTTTTGTATAAATTAAAATTAAAAAAAGGAATGCACTTGGAGGAGGTAGCCTGTCAATAAAGTGTATAAAACACTAGTAACATGCTTACATTCATTAAAAGCAGATGCAACCTTAGGAGCATCTCTTTTGACATCTGGGCAATAACCAGCCATGACAGCATCTGGCTGAGGGGACAGAAAATCCAAATATGCCACCATTGCAACACAACTGCTGCACAACTAGGCTATCAGCACTCCTTCCCCTCCCCCTTCTTTTTGCAGTCAGTTCACAACCATTTGTGGGGAATATGTCCTCAGATGATCTCTAAAATGACCCTGGCTACCAGGGCCACAAGTCCTTCTCAAACTCTGCAGGATGTGGGCAGGCAAGGGAGAAGGGGCCAGAGTGTTGAAGTTCTCTGCCAGAGGATACTGTCAGAGAGCCCAAGGCAGAGATGGTCCCTATGCCCCGTGTTTCCATGGCAACATAGGAGGAGTGATGACAGCCAGCACAGCCACACCATCTGCTCTGGACCTGGTGAATGATGAAAAAAAAAAAAAAAAAAAAAAAA
>RCUC01063708.1:0-10875 GCA_003697995.1 Taxidea taxus jeffersonii
AAAAAAAAAAAAAAAGAAGAAGAAGATGGTGTAATCCTAAACAGTTTAACTCAATGTCCACCTTATCTACCACCACAGACCAAAGTGTCACCTAAAATGGTATCATGCCAACTACTTAGACTAGTATCCATTCGAAGGCAGTAAACAATATTAATCCATTCTCTTCCAACTCTCAGCATTAGCAGTTTAGGGCTGAAGGCAAAGAGAAAAAACCACATGCAAATGAATCTGAAACTCACCCACTAGCACAGTGAACCAGAACCTAGAATAATGTAAAGATGACTCTAGGCCGCCTGGGTGGCTCAGTTGGTGAAGTGTCTGCCTTCAGCTAGGTCATGATCCAGGAGTCCCAGAATGGAGTTCTGCATTGGGCTCCCCTGCTCGATGCCCCACCATCCCTCAGGGAGCCTGCTTCTCGCGCCTCCCCTCTCCTCTTTCGTGCTTACTTTCTCTCAAATAAATAAAATCTTCAAAAATAAAAAAATAAAGGTGACTCTAAACATGACTCTTCCTTACAAGAAAGCAATCCCACTTCTAGTATCTACCCAAAAGAAATGAAAACATATGTGCAGTATTATTCATAATAGCCAAAAGTGGATACATCCCAAATGTCCATCAATCAGCGAAGAGTAAATAAAACATTGGTACAGCCATATAATGGATTATTTGGCAAACAAAAAAGAATGAAATATTGACACATACTACACAATATGGATGAGTCTTGAAAACTTTATACTAAGTCATAGTAGCCAGTCTCTCACACACACACACACACACACACACACAAATTCGTATTATATGACTGCAATTAAAGGTAATGTTCAGAATAGGCAAAACCATTAAGTGGATTAATAGCTGCCTGGGGTTGGGGTAGGAAGCAGGCAGCTGCATCTACTGGGAGTGCAATTCTGAAAATGGACTATAGACATGACTGCACAACTCAGTAAATTTACTAAAAATCATTAAATTGCATACTTAAGATGGCGTGTAAATTATACCTCCATAAAGCGTTTCTTTGTTTTTGTTTTTGCTTTTTTTCAATATATAAAGACGATGCTACTTGTAGAAAAGAAAATACCATGCAGCAGTGTTTTCTTACACTCTGTGTGTGATTTAGGACAATCCTGCTGCCAGTATTAAATGTAAAATAGACCACAGTAAAACTTTTAAGTATATCCACATGCTCTGCAGATAAACACACTCTGTGTTTTGTTCTTAAAGGTCTGTTTCCTCTATGATTCTTCTTTGTACAACTGCTATTCCTGGAGTAGCTCACAAAACAATCTCTTCTATCCTAAGAGTCGCCTCTAAACAAAGCCTTTCCCCTCAGAATTAAGGAAGCTTCTGACTCCCTTGAAATCCACCATTCTACCATCATCGCCAAAGTGGTGGCATTAATAATTCACTGAGGATTTACGTTGCAGGAGGTCCTATGATAAGCACTTTACACACATTCTTCTTATCTCCATTTTTTTTTCTTATCCCCATTTTAACGAGGCTTTAAAAGTTGAGCGATTTGCCCTAGTAACCAACATGCCACAGATCTAAAAATAGCTATCCCACTGCAGGGTCCCACACTCCGGCTTGCCCTATCACAGATGTAATACTAGTTCAACTGGATTTTACTAGAGGAAATTATGCAGTATTTCGACAGTTTAGCCTCCCTCCCCCCAAATGTAACCGTCCCTTTGGGAGATAAGTATTTCTGAAAAAGATTTCCTCAGGTCTGGGATAAGCCTGAAACCAAACTCTTCTAAACCTCTCAAACTGAGGGACTCATGTTCAATGTCACAAACTTAATGATTAGGAATCATTTTCTAAAATAAAGGGATGCAGTATGAGTTCTATAGAGGAAACATTACCGCACTTGTAAATCAGGCCTTAAACGACTTGCTTGGCAAACACAGGAAACCTTCCTGGTTCCCCAGTTCACAATCCAGGTGTGGATTATTTACAATGCCCAGGCCAATCACTGTTCCAGGAAAACAGGGCAAACAGCCATTAATCTCTCTAGTAAGCATCTGGAAGGTAGGCCCCTGATTTACTCACACAAAGAAAATCTGTCCATATAATAGGTGTTAATCGGCTTAACACTTTGTAGCTTTCTTACTAATTGAGGACTCTTCTCAATCAGGAGAGTTAAACATTATTTCAGACTCTCCTGGGGAAGAAGTGCTTCCAAAAGTACAGTACTATAGTACTACTCAGCACTCACAAAATTCAATCTTTCAAATCTTCCCAAATACTGAAAACTGTATCTCAGCAGATTTCCTAAAATATGTATAAAAAGTACCTACTGTTAACAGCAGAAAACAATAATAAAAAATGTGTCCCACAAATCTGGTGATGGAGCCCGAAATAAAATTTCTTTCAATCTTATGTTTTACCTTCATGTTTTCAACCCATCACCAACTAACATTTTCCCAAAATGAATCGCAGTTCTAACTCTCTGGCTTCACTTACCTGGGCCCAGTTTCAGAAGAATGTAATTTAGTAGGCACTTTGTAAAAATTCACTTTAGTTTCAGGATTCCAAACAGGAAATGAGACATTTCAATCAATAAGTAAGAGTAATAAGGGTAAGAAGGGAAACAGACTAGTGAAATGGCAAGAAGCCATGTTCTCTCAATAAAGAAAAAGAAAAGTAACTAAAAACTCCAGGAAAAATGAAAACACCATTCAAAGACGAAGCAGTTTAAAATGTGGCATGAATCTGGACAATTTACTCAGCTAAAGAAATGATCTGTCCTGACCTAAGTGAACCTTCTCTTTCAAGTGGTACCATATGAAATATGACCCTATATGAAATATAAAATGAAACCCTAAACCCTATTTTGCTTCCTAGTGAAAATAACATAAATAGGGCTATTGATTTTTCAAACTTCTTTTTTTTTAAATATTTTATTTATTTATTTGACAGAGAGAGAGAGAGATCACAAGTAAGGGGAGAGGCGGGGGGGGGGGCAGGCTCCCTGCTGAGCAGGGAGCCCCATGTGGGGCTCAATCCCAGGACCCTGGGATCATGACCTGAGCTGAAGGCAGAGGCTTAACCCACTGAGCCACCCAGGTGCCCGATTTTTCAAACTTCTATTATCAATTTAGAGACAAAGCTCTTAAGGTACAATTATAAAATAAAATGGGCTGTCAATCTGGACAATTTAAAACTAAAAGCAGAGCTAATAGTTGGAGGGTGGAAGAGGAAGAAACGGGAGAAAGAGTAAGGATAACTGTATTATCGTATGAGCCTGTGGAAAGTTGACAGAAAGAAACAAAAATATTTACTACAGACTATATAAAATATATCTAACTTACTACAGACTATATAAAATATATCTAACATAGTAGTTTAATATAAAATACACTGAGATATTTAAAAGTTAAAGATACTTAAATTTATGAAATAGGATAAAAATAACAAACATCACAACTGAATAGAAAACATAAAAAGTATACCATATGATTAAATTTAAATAAAATTTGAAAGCAAACAAAACAAATTCAAGCTGTTAGAAGTAAGAATAGTGGCAGCCTTTGAGGGAGTTAGTAGCTGTGAGGGGACAAGAGGAGGCTTCTGGAAAGCTGGTGTTGTCACTTGATGGGCTACACAAGTGTGTTCACTTTGTGAAAACGCACTGAACTGTACTAATAATGTCTGCCCTATTCAGTTTGTTATATGCCAATAACAAATTTTTAGAAGAACAAAAAGAAAGGGGAGGGAAAGGAAGGTGGGGGGGAATATAAGTGAGGTGAGATTCACTAGTGTCTAACGTTGATAAATATGTAAATCAGAGAATAAGCCTATTATTTATCAGGACTAAAACAAATATTGTCTTTACACATGACATTAATATTCTGCCCACATTTATGACTTTTGATAGCCCTGAGCAAAGTAAGGGCTCATACTCAGACTTCGATTTGGTTGAACAATTTGAGTCGAATACTCAATACACATCTGTTTCCTTTCAAGTAGGAGCTAGCCCTGGACGGGTTCCTCATGAATTTGATGGTTGTTGTTTTTTTTTTTTTTCCTGGACTACTGAAAGATTAACCTGTCACGGTTAAACATTTAAACAGTGAGCTACTGATATATATTAAAAATTGAGCTCCACTGAGGACTTCCCCTAGCTTTATCACTTGTACTGGGTATTAAAATTAAAAGGAGCACATCAGGGAGGCCATGAGTTGAAAAAATAAAACTGGTGCTATAACGGCCAGAATGTTACTATAATGCCATTTACCCATCCTAATAATTATTAACAATAGCAAACATGAAAATATTACAAAATACTTTTTTTATTTGTTTTTCTTAAAGACTTCATTTATTTGAGAGAGAGACACACACACAGCAAGAGAGAACACAAGCAGGGAGAGTGGGGGAGGGAGAAGCAGGCTTCCCACCAAGCAGGGAGCCAGATGCGGGACTCGATCCCAGGACCCTGGGATTATGACCTGAGCCTAAGGCAGACGCTTAACAAATGAACCACCCAGGTGCCCCCAAAATACTTTTTAATCTTGACACTGATAATAGCCTATTATAATTATGTTACCAGAAATTATAAAGGATGTAAATTATATAGAAAATTACATAGAAATTTTTGAAAAATCATATGCCCACAAAAATCTTACAGTTGAAATTTAAAATTTCTTCATCCTCTGAAAAGTTCACCATTCTGATACTTAGATTCCTTGGTAGGAAGACCCAGTTTTAATAAGCTATAGACTTCAAATCTCCCTAATTGATGAAATTCAAAGGGACCCGCGTCAAAATGCCAACATTTTTCTAGAAAAGGCCTAATGATAAAAAAATTTAAAAATTAAAAAACCAAATAAATAAATAAATTGGAAAAGGGCTAATGACTTCAGAGGAAACATGGAAATGTAATCAGATGTGAATAACAAAATTCTAAAAATGAAAAGAAGTACCTGAATATTAAGATCGATGGAAATACAGTGAAACAGTAGGGCAACTCAAGAATACGGGGCGCCTGGGTGGCTCAGTCATTAAGCGTCTGCCTTCGGCTCAGGTCATGATCCCAGGGTCCTGGGATGGAGTTTGGCATCGGGCTCCCTGCTTGGCAGGAAGCCTACTTCTCCCTCCCCCACTCCCCCTGCTAGTGTTCCCTCTTTCACTATGTCTCTGTCATAGTGACATCTTAAAAAAAAAAAAAGACTCAAGAATGTGATGGAATTAAGATGCAGCACTCAAATCAGTGGAGAAAAGATAGGTGATTTAGTAAATTATGTTGAAACAACTGGCTAGACTTTTGCTTAAAAAAAAAAATGGTTGGGGTTACATTATATGTTTAAATAAAGCTTAAAAAAAAAAATGGCTCCTGGGGCACCTGGGTGGCTCAGTTGGTTAAGCATCTGACTCAATTTCAAGCTCAGATCATGTCAGGGTCTCAAGATCGAGCCCTGAATTGGGCTCCCCTCTCAGCAGGGAATCTGCTTGAGACTCCCTCTCTCCCTCTGCTTCTGCCCCTCCCCCAGTTCACGTGCTCATGCATGCAGTTTCTCAAATAAATATATCTTTTAAAACATTAAATAAATTGGGCACCTGGGTGGTTCAGTGGGTTAAGCCTCTGCCTTTAGCTCAGGTCCTGATCTCAGGGTCCTGGGATCAAGCCCAGCATCGGGCTCTCTGCTCAGCAGAGAGCCTGCTTCCCCCTTCTCTCTCTCTCTGCCTATGTCTCTGCGTACTTGTGACCTCTCTCTCTCTGTCAAATAAAAAATAAAATCTTTCAAAATTAGTATGAAATAAAAATAAAACATTAAATAAATTAAAAAATAAAAATAAAAAATAAAAAATGGGTCCTTAGGGCGCCTGGGTGGCTCAGTTGGTTGAGAAACTGCCTTCAGCTCAGGTCATGATCCTGGAGTCCTGGGATCGAGTCCCGCATCTGGCTCCCAGCTCCATGGGGAGTCTGCTTCTCCCTCTGACCTTCTCCCCTCTCATGCTCTCTCTCACTCTCTCTCTCTGAAATAAATAAAATCTTAAAAAAAAAAAAATGGGTCCCTAACATCCCTTGGACTTCTCATTTTCCTACTAACATGGAAATTTATAGCACACACTTAACACTAAAATTAATTACAAACAGATCAAAATATTTAAAAGTCCAAGATCTGGGGCACCTGGCTGGCTCAGTCAGTACAGCATGTGACTCCTGATCTCAGGGTGTGAGTTCAAGCCCCACATGGGACAGTGAACTAACTTTAAAAATTAATTCATTAAAAATTTTAAAAATGTAAAAGTCTAAGATCTGACATGGGTCATGAGTGAAGGGGGTCAAGCAGTAAAGTAAATGGTGAGCCCAATAGTGTGGAAACTGTAGCAAACTAGAAAGCATCTGTGCTCTCCTGACCTTTTTTTTTTTTTTTAAGATTTTATTTATTTATTTGATAGACAGAGATCACAAGTAGGCACAGAGGCAGAGAGAGAGAGGAGGAAGCAGGCTGTCCGCAGAGCAGAGAGCCCCATGCGGGGCTCGATCCCACGACCCTGGGATCATGACCCGAGCCGTAGGCAGCGGCTTTAACCCGCTGAGGTTAAAGGTGCCCCCTTTTTAAAAAAAAAAAAATCAAGTCTGGGGCAACCTGACAAAGAGATGTCTGCAGGAGGGAGCAGGTGGGAATTCTGGAGTTCTGGCTGACCCGCAGGCTGAGAGGCTGAACTGGGTAGGCACACCTGAAGCCCACTGTTGACATACCACTTGGTAAGTTCTGAATTTGAAGTCATCCAAGCTCTGGCCTTGAGGAAGAGAGCAGCAGCTCTTCAATGGTATCCGAGCACTGCCATGAAGCAGTGCAAGCCCCAGTGTTGTTAAATCTTATATTTCTAAAAAGAAGATGGAAGTCTAGATGGTTATATAAAAAACATGGGCAGATCTTTTTTTTTTTGGAACACTGTGAGGGGCCAAACAAAACCCATCTGGTGACCAGATCTGTCCCAGAGGCCACAGGCTCACAAGTTCTGATTTAAATGCAAAAAATGAAGGCATTCAAGTGCCAGCAGAGATCACATGACATTATTTGCACAATCTCGGAGCTGGAAAGACCTTTCTCAGCACAATCAAAACCAGAACCCATAAAGGACAAGACATTTAACTGCATAAAAATGTAAAACTTATGTGTAGCCGAACATCACGAACAAGCCTGAAGACAGCTGACAACAGCGTCCCTGAGCTCCAGCAGAACGGGGGCTGCCGCAGCCTGGGTCACATGCCTTCCTCTGTGGGGGAGGACAGGGCCCCGAGTCTAACAACAGTACCCCCGGGGGCCACCTGGAATAGAGGAAGAGTTTCCTAAATGAGCCAGAAAGGGGAAGCAGGAAAGCATCCAGGCAGGACCTTCCAGAATTACAGGCACCATCATCTGTTACTGAAGAAATATTAGTTGAGTAAGCTTGAGTCGACATGTCTCATATGTTAATATGTTTCTGAGTATCTAACAGTAAAAATGAAAATTGATCAGTGACATTAAGAATTCCCTATGGACAGTAAATGAGTTATTCTTAACAACCGCTTCAGAATGTTAATAGGCTTCCCTCCGCCAACCCTGATCATGTAGGAGATCGAAGAAGGAAGTTAACTGTATGTGCACCCTCGGAGGGAGAGACCTGAAAGTAGTACAATGAAACTGACAGCATTCCCTCCTCCAAAGCTCTCAGGAGATGGCGGATTTCATGAACAGGTGGCTCATTTCTCCAAAGCTGTGTAATACCGACCAAGATCTTAAACACAGAATCTGATCTACTATAACAGCCATATGTTAAAGACATGAGTTAGGAGGCTCAGAAAGTACTAGACTGAAAGAAAATATGGAGCCAGTCTAACAGGTTTGGCTTCATGCAGAGAAAACGAAAATTTCCCCATATTTTCTTGCACTATAAAAATGAAAAGGATCAAGCTTATGCTTTCAAAAATACATCATCAACTTGAATATTGTCCTATCTTTGAATCGTGGATTTCACCGTTACCTGCTGCTGCTGCTCTTGACTCTTTCAGTAAACGCCATTGCTGCCCGTCAGTGCAAAATAACAAGTCTGCTCATCTGAAAGGGAAAAAGCAACCCGTGAATGGTGGCCCGTAAGTTGACTCAGAGGTATACATGACTTGCAAGAAAATCTTACTGAAAACAGAATTCAGTGTTCTCACTGGAACTAGAGAGTGGTTCTTCATCAACCTTCAAGTTGCAGGAACAAACTAGTTACCGTATACCAAAGGCCAAATGTACTTTTACTTTTGACCCTGCTACTCAAAGCCCTTTCAGCAAGAAATGTGCACGAGTTTATCATGAGGAGAAAGAAAGGAAGTAACATCCCCCCCGCGTCTATCCTTGCCGAGCACTGTGTTGAGCCCTTTCTAAATGACATTTCACCTAAACATTACACTTGCAAGGTAGATGCTAATACCCCATATACCAATAAATAATTTTACAAATAGGAAAACAAACTTGGTTTTAAGAAATTTGCCTGAGGTAACAAGTTGTGTCAGCAACCTCCCTAGAATCAAAAGGTAAAAAGGTAAGAGTATGCAAAGAAAGGAAATCAGCCAGTTGGTTTTTACATAAGAATACTTCCTAAAAAAAAAAAAAAAAAGTACGCCAAATAAGGGCAAAACGTAAGAATTGACTTCCACTCATGAAAGGTACTTAACATTTTTGAGCATTCTCTCAAGAGTACCGGTCAAAAAAAAAAAGGTTCTGCAACCTGGGCAGAGGGCCTTGGTCCTGTCCTGTGTATCTCTAGAAACAACCTCTCTCTCTATGGTTAACACTATCACCAGCTGTTTCCTTTTCCCTTTCTTGTATGTATTTGTAATTTACTGTACTTCTCCTAGCTTGCTTTAAATAGTTTCTATTTTTCAACCATCCTTAAGGTCAAGGATATATTACAAATTATCCTGGTACAGATTTAACAAACTATGTGATACAAATGAAAACACACTGAACTCGAACAGTTTTAGCTTGCCTCTTATGTTCAAGAGACTAACTGTTATATTATACTTCCCAACATGGCTGAAACACTGAATATAGTCCAGCTCTACTCTGACACCTGATAAGGCCTTTTATCTCCTCCTTCATGAAATTAAAATTGCTGACCACAATGTTTCCGGACCAGTAGATATCACTGTCACTCTGTCTCCTCCCCCCAAGAAAGAATGCAACATGGATGCTACAAATACTCTAATTAAACTTCCACCGGTGGAGCTCTAAGTTTTTCAGGGTCAAACATGCTTTGAAGTAGCACACTTCTTCACCCTGCTATAGTAGCCCTATAGAGGCTTAGACAAGTTTCCTAAATTCTCCATCTGAAACCTCAATCATTCCCCCACCAACCCTACCACCACCACTGCTGCCCCTTTCTCTCACTTTCCCTCTCTCCAACACACTTTTACTTCCCTTCCCCCTCTTTCTCTACCCTCTTTCCCCCTTCCCCTTTCCACCATTACTCCCTCCTCCTGGCTTCTGAAGAGTCCATGATGGCAGTCTCCCCCACGACCCTCCCAATCAAGATGTCCACCTGCTTGCACCCAAACTTGCCCTCCCTAGGGCTTGTTGGAGAGCAAGAGGGCATGCAGGAGGAAGTAGGTAGGGTTATGGAGGAACACTGACCTTGAGAATGGTCCTGAGTTCTCCTATTTGTTCATTTAAGTCACTAAGCCAGCAAATATTTCCTGAACATCTACTCTAAGCCATGTACAGAGAGTAACGGTGAAGAAAACAGACTTACCATCACTGAGCTTGCAAACTATAGGAGTTTAGCAAAGAAGACACATAAGAAAAATACATAGATGTTCAATATTAAAAGGTACTATAGAGAAAAATGAAAAGTGTAGAGTACAAGCAAGGAACCAAGGTAAGGTGTTGCAATTTAACATGGGGTGAACAGAGACTGTAACATCTGAGCAAAAACCAAAAGGAAATGAGGGGCAAACCATGCAGAACTGCAGTGAAAGATGGTCCTAGAACTCTAGGTGATAATGATGCGTAAATGCAAATGCATCATCTGTAACTAATATACCACTCTGCTGGGAGATGTTGGTTATGGGGAGGCTATGCACAGGGGTGGGGAGGGGGATATGGGGGAGACAGAGAGGTCTATGGGAAATGTCTGTACCCTCTGTTCAATTTTGCTGAAAACCAAAAACCACTCTTTAAGAAGTCTATTTTGGGGGTGCCTGAGTGGCTCAGTGGGTTGGGCCTCTGCCTTCGGCTCAGGTCATGATCTCAGGATCCTGGGATTGAGCCCCACGTTAGGCTCTCTGATCAGCAGGAAGCCTGCTCCCTTCCCTCCCCCTCTGCCTGCCTCTCTGCTTACTGTCTGTCAAATAGATAAATAAACTCTTTTTTTAAAATAAATAAATAAATAAAATAAAAAGTATATTTTGGGGGCACCTGGGTGGCTCAGTCAATTAAGCAGCTCTTGATTTTGGCTCAGGTCCTAATCTCAGAATCCTGGGATTGAGCCTGGACATCAGACTCCATGCTCAGTGGGGAGTCTGCTTGAGGATTCTCTCTCCCTCTGCCCCTCCCCCAACTCACATGTGTTCACAATCACACACATACACACAAGTGCTCTTGCTCTCTCTCTCTCTCTCAAATGAATAACTAAATCTTCAAAGTCTATTCTTTTTAACTGTCTTAGAGATGGATAAGTCCAACACTGAAGAGGTCAGCCAAATCTGTGGGTTTCACCACTGGCTTCTTGGGTGAATAGATACATAAAAAGTGAAAGAAACATTCTCTGAGAGATCTGGTGCCAGGGCACAGCCAGGAACTTGTCTATTCAACTCAAATTCTTTATTCTTTAATTTGCCAGGTGGCAGGTGCAAAGAGGCTGCATCCTCAGATTACTGTTATCTCAATTACGTCTCAC
>RCUC01063714.1:0-10133 GCA_003697995.1 Taxidea taxus jeffersonii
CCCCCCAAGCTCCAGGTCCTGCAAAACCTAACTCTACCCCATGGGCCCTATCAATCTCCCCTATCTCTTCTGATGGCATTGTGCTCTCTCTCTCTTTTACTCCCAACAGCCCAAGGGTCTCTGGACACACAGTCTGGAACATTCCCCACCAAGCTGTCTGTGCTTCAGCCCACCCTGATGAGGCATCTCTCTCCTGAGGAAAGGCTCATCCCCACCCCTTTTATCACCAAAAGTTCACAGCTTCCTCTTCCAGGCTTCCCTGCACCATGGGTTTACTGCTACATTTCTCCATACATCATACCACTTGGCAGCTATCTGCTCCATGGAACTGAGACCTGCCCTCACCCAGTGCAAAAGCAGCAGCTGAATGAAGATGAGTGTCTCAGATCAGGCTTGACGAACAGACCTGAAATGAAATGCCACTATTGCTGCCTCTTATAATTCCTATTTGTCACCATATATGGTGGACATACTAAGCATCATGGAATAAGTAAGGCATTTAAAATGTGTTATTTGTGGGGTGCCTGGGTGGTTCAGTCAGTCAAGCGTCCAACTCTTGATTTTGGCTCAGGTCATGATCTTAGGGTTGTGAGATTGAGCCTCATGTTAGGCTCTGCGTTGGGCGTGGAGCCTGCTTGAAATTCTCTCTCTCTGTCTCTGCCCCTCCCCCACCCCTCTAAAAAATATTTTTATATAGATAAATGTTTATTTTATATACATTTTTACATTTATATACATATTTTATATTCCTATATTACATGAGAATATAATATATAGTATAACATATGGGACTATAAATATAAATTTATATTCTATGCAGAAATACAAATCTATATTTATAAATATCCTTTTACATATGTATTTTGTATTTTATATGTATATATAAAGTATATATGTATGTATAATACATTATCTGTTATTCTCACAGTAACTGAAGGTTGACCAAAGAGAAGCTATTAGGCCAACCCCTGTGAAATTGACAATATTTAGCCATCCTTGGTGTATACAAACAGCAATTTCCTATGGTTCAGCCTAACAAACTTAAAGCCAGTCATCTGACTCCAGGGTCAGCATTCTTTCCTATAGAGGCAGAGTCATATATAGGAAATATATATAGGAAATAGTCATATTTCCTATAGAGAGGAAGAGTCATCCTGAGTGGTTGAGATAAAGAGGATAGAACTGAGAGCCACAGTTGCGGTATAAACTCTGACAGCTCACTATTCCATGTGTACGGAGATGTGCATGTGACAATTATTTTTATTTCTACGTTTTCTATAGTCCATATTTTAACCACAGTAAAAACAAATGATTTGTTTATCTTCCTCCTCTTCAATTAAAAAAATCCAAAGGGAAGGACTCTATTCTTTTTGGAAGGAGGAAGGGAAAAAAAAGGAAAAGAGAATGGATAGCATAGTTTTCTCTATTAAGATTTTTAATAACAGCTCCTTGCTAGCCTTATAAATAGGAGAGCTCCCCTTTATTTATTATACAAGATCATATTTTAAGTAACAGCAGCTTTCACATGACACTCCTTGCATAATGATTTTAAGAAGAGGAAATTGTGTTTATGTTTTGAGATAGCACTTAATTGCCAGGAGCATAAGTAAAGAATCCAAGGCAGCATTACTATTGAAGCCTGAGAGAAAATAGAAAGCTCCTAGTTCCATTACTGCAGTGCAAGGCAAAGTCATAATTAATATAATTTATAAAGAAGTTGTTATCAAAGGGGGTAAGTCACCAAGCCCCACCAGCTCACATTATTGATCTAATTTAGTTAATAAGTGCTTTGCCAAAACCACTCCCATTACAGGCAGAAAAAAATTTGATAAACCCACATGGGCCACACCAGAGATCCTGCATCAACTCAGCAAAGGCATTTTGTACATTGCCTGAGAAAGGATTTCGAATTGATTGTCTAGAGCAGAATGGGAGAGAACAAGAACCTAAAATGGAAATCTGCAATTACAGCTCAGAATATCTTTAGGGAAGCCGAACCATTTCAAACCATTTCATCTGGGGTCAGCCACCCCAGATGACAAATGAGAATGGTGAAAGACTTCTGACCACTGGCACCCTTCACAGTTCACAGAATGACTTTCATTTTTCCCTGGTCCCTTTCTTATTTCTCTTCCATCCCACCCCTGATGGCCATCTAGATGGGGCACTACTCATTTCATTCTGAGGCATACATCTAGTAAACCTTCCATAAATAGAATCACTCCCAGCTCTTTCTTCCTCTTGGTTACAGGAATGTTCCTCTATCAATCAGCCCCCAAACATATTTGAATACAGCTCTGAGCAAGACCAAATTAGGCAGCAGCTGCACCTGCCTTCACACTAGTCTGGAACTCAGGGACCACAGGTTCCTATGAGGAAGGTTTACTCTTTCTCCCTTGCTGCCATCCTTTATCCTTTCTCAGCCCCAAGCAAAGTTCATTTGGAGCAGAAGGGAAAATCTTGATTCATAAAATCTAAACTTGGAAAACCAGAAGCAATGGGCACAAAAGATTTGGTAGCTAGTGGGTGATCTATGAGTGAGGATGGCTAGATCCAAGATAGTCAGTGATTTGCTCAAGGTCTTCAGGACATGCATCTTCCAGGAAGCCTGAGTGGTGAGACTTTGTGGTATAGTGGACTGAGTCCGGCACTGGAAGGTGTGGGTTCTAACCCCCTCTCTGTTGTTAAGTAACTAAGTGGCCTTCAACAAGCCACATTGTTTCTTGAAACTTCTATTTCCTCACCAGTAAGATGCCTGGGTCAGACAAGATCAATAATTCTCAATCCTTCTTCTCTCAGTGACTCAACACATTCCCACAACAGCTCTGTGATGATATCCCAAAATTTGAGGTTATTCCTATGGGATAGAGCTGTTTCTTAGCATTGTTTAAACCTATGCCATCTTTTGAAGACCACAGCAATATAAAGAGAGATGATCTGAGACCCTTCCAGCTTCAACATTCTCCAATTCTAAACAAAAAAGTAGATTTTTAATTGGTGTGTTTCTATACCTGAGTGTATCTTAGCCTGCCTCCTAGAAAGTATCAACATATTTGCTGAATAAGATTGAATTAGGTGGCTTAAATGTCATTCCCTCATCAGGGTCAAGGAAGATCACCCTCTTTTCTTTCCCCTCTTCACTGCCTTTTGTCTCTCTTCTCCTCCTATTCCTTCCATGGTCTAAGAGTGCTTGGGCAGTGGGACAGGTGCAGTCTGGCATGGAACTTATACTCATCACTTTCATCCCTAGCCGGTGAAGTACATCAAAGCTCCAGGAGATCTGGGCTTTACTTAGTGAGAGAACCAAATGTCAGTTTTCCTTTCCCTTTTCAGCAAGTAGCAAACAAGAATGTCCTGCAGAGGGCCAAAGCCAGATAGACTTACATGGAGCACACTGGAGTCTTTTTGTTCCTGTCCTGCCTATATTTTGGAAGCTCCAGCGGGAATGTGGCCTGAATTTAAACACTCGGGGCCATGATCATTAACAGTGAGCACTTTTGTAGATTCATGCAGCTTCTCCTGCCTTTCCTCTGCCGTGGCCTTGAATGATCTGTTGTTTGTGGACAATTCACTTGTTGTACTCCAGAGAGCACGCTGACCCTGGCTCTCCCATTGTCTCTTATATGGGCAAACAAAAGCAGTCTTCTTAGGCCAGAGCACCAAGCTGATAAAAGACTGATTAAGGCCTCTTTTGTGGTGAAATTTAATAGGTCTGGGTTGGGCATTATATTTGATTAACCCCAACCAGTCATTACATGGCATTATACATACAGTACAGCCAAGCCAACAGCTCTCGGCTGGGTGGAGCCTGTCTCTGAACTCCTGAATGGTGCCACGTACCGTAGCCAGAGCTGGTCATCAGCAAAAGGGAAGTCAATAAACTCGTCTCTGGGGCCTGCAATTTTCCCTTTCACAGTGTCTTTCCTTCTCCACCCAACCTTTATGTTCACTGTTTCCCAGGCATATTATTAGGTTCTTTCCGACAGGCCGGAAGACATCTGATAAACCCTTTTACACAGTGTTTTAATAGGTTACCTTTTCCAAGAGTAGCTGCAGTTCAAAAGAGGAGTTTGAACTGGGAGTTACAGAATTTGAAGGGATGAGGCTCTCATGGTGGCTCAGAGGATGCCTGGTTCCTAAGCCCAGACTCTTTCTTCTTCCCATAATTGGGCCAGGTGGCTTCTCCCAACAGGCTCCCCAGGACCATCTCTGGCCTTAGCCTGGAGAAATGAAAGAACCTCTGGTTTGACCTGCAAGCCTCCCCTCCTGCCTCTCCCACCTTTTAAATTTCCTTTTATTTTTCCTACCTTCTTTAGGATTACCTGATTTTTTTTAAGGATTACTTGATTTTTTAACCCATTGCTGTTTCTCCAGCTACTTTTCAGTTAAGTGCATTTTCTTCAGGAAGAGAACTCACCTGATTTTGGAAGGAAGATATTTAGGGGCTTATTACTACATAAAGAAGGTCAATGGATTAGGCTTTCCATGGGTGCAAAGTGCCAAATCTCTGGTAATCTGGCACATGGTTTACTCATCTATTCTTTTTCTGTTAAAACTATGAAATTCTGGGGCACCTGTGTGGCTCAGTCAGTTGGGCATCTGACTCTTAATTTCAGCTCAGGTCATGATCTCAGGGTCCAGGGATTGAGCCTTGCCTTGCCCTCTGGGGTGAGCAAGGAGTCCTCTTGAGATTCTTTCCCTCTGCCCCACCCCCCACTCACCCAAGCACTCACACTCTAAAAATAAATAATTTTTTTAAAGATTTTTATTTATTTGACAGAGAGAGAGAGCATAAGCAGGGGGAATGGCAGGCAGAGGGAGAAGTTGAGAAGCAGGCTCCCCAATGAGCAGAAGCCGAATGCAGGGCTAAATCCCAGGACCCTGGGATCATGACCTGAGCAAAAGGCAGAGGCCTAACCAACTGAGCCACCCAGGGCCCCCTAAAATAAATAATCTTTAAGTAAGTAAAACTATGAATTAGTAATGAAAATAACAGCATGAATATCAACTATTCTTTAATTTTGAACATTTACAAAACAAAAGAAAATAAACAGAACAAAGTTCAAACAAATACTCCTAACTGGACCAATCCTTTATTTAAGAAACACAAAATCTTGCCAGTCGTATCAGTTATATCTCTTTGGATTACAAACAACAGATGATCCCACCAAACCGACTGAGGCAAAAAAGGAAAGCTTTGACTAGTGACTGAAAAATTCTGCTTAATGCTGCCACTGGAGATGCATCAGTGTGGGGGCTTAATATGTCACCAGGACTTGGTTTCTCTCTTACTCTCTCTCGAGTTGGCACTCCTCCAGGTTGGCTTTAATTTAAAACATAATATCCTTTTATGGCAATTTAAATCATAATGTGGTTTATAGTCAAATGAGGGCTGAAGCAACTCCAGATCACCCTTTCTCTCAGATTTAAGTCCCACCTAGGAGAGCTAGATTTTGTTTCCCAGAAGTCCTAGCAAAGGCCTTATTTTTTTCTCATTGGCTCTGATTGGGTCTTGTGACCACACCAGGAAGTGAATAGGATACACTCACCAGTTTGACCTCTGACATTGAAAGGAGCTGGGGGAAGGCCTCCAAGTGAATGGGTCAAGAGTGAGGAAGGACAGGGGCATCTGGCTTGCTCACTTGGTGCAGCCTATGACTCTTGATCTCAGAGTTGTGAGTTCAAGCCCTAAGGGGGTGTAGAGATTACTTTTAAAAAAATCTTAAATAATAATAATTTTTTAAAAAAGAATAGGGAAGGATAGATACCTAAGACTACAAATAGGATTGGAATAAATGGATACCAAATAGCAGCATCCACTGAAATCACTACTTCATTTTATTTTTTAATTAACATGTTATGTATTATTTGTTTCAGGAGTACAGGTCTGTGATTCATCAGTCTTACACAAATCACAGCACTCACCATAGTACATACCTTCCCCAATGTCCATCACCCAACCACCCCATCCCTCCCACCTGCCTCCACTCCAGCAACTCCCAGGTTTCCCCTGAGACCAAAAGTCTCTTAAGGTTTGTCTCCCTCTCTGGTTTCATCTTGTTTCATTTTTTTCTCCCTTCCCCTATGATCCTCTGTCTTGTTTCCCAAATTCCTTATATCAGTGAATATGATAATTGTCCCTCTCTGATGGACTTATTTTGCTTAGCATAATACCCTCTGGTTCCATCTAGGTCATTGCAAATGGCAAGATTTCATTTTTCGATGGCTGCATAATATTCCTGTGTGTGGGTGTGTATGCACATATATATACATACGTACATACACACCACATCTTCTTTATCCATTCATCTGTCAATGGATATCTAAGGTCTTTGCATAGTTTGGCTATTGTGAACATTGATGCTATAAACATTGGGGTGCCCATGCCCCTTTCAGATCACTACATTTGTATCTTTGGGGTAAATACCCATTAGTGCAATTGCTGGGTCTTAGGGTAGCTCTATTTTCAACTTCTTGAGGAACCGCCCTACTGTTTTTCAGAATGGCTGCACCAGCTTGCATTCCCACCAACAGTGCAGGAGAGTTCCCCTTTCTCCACATCCTCACCAATATCTGTCATTTCCTGACTTGTTAATTTTAGCTATTCTGACTGGTGTGAGATGGTATGCCAAGTGATATTGAGCACTTTTTCATGTGTCTATTGGCCATCTGGATGTCTTCTTTGCAGAAATGTCTGTTCATGCCTTCTGCCCATTTCTTGATTGGATTATTTTTCTTTGGGTATTGAGTTTGATAAATTCTTTATTGATTTTGGATACTAGCCCTCTATCTGATATGTCATTTGCAAATATCTTTTTCCATTCTGTCAGTTGTCTTTTGGTTTTGTTGACTGTTTCCTTTGCTGTGCAAAAGTTTTTGATCTTGATGAAGTCCCAATAGTTCATTTTTGCCCTTGCTTCCCTTGCCTTTGGTGATGTGTCTAGGAAGAAGTTGCTGTGGCTGAGGTCAAAGAAGTTGCTGCCTGTGTTCTCCTCAAGGATTTTGATGGATTCCTGTCTCACATTGATGTCTTTCCTCCATTTTTAGTCTATTTTTGTGTGTGGTGTGAGGAAATGTTCCAGTTTCATTCTTCTGCATATGGCTGTCCAATTTTCCCAGCACCATTTGTTGAAGAGACTGTCTTTTTTCCATTGGATATTCTTTCCTGCTTTGTCAAAGATTAGTTGACCATAGTGTCGAGGGTCCATTTCTGGGCTCTCTGTTCTGGTCCATTGACCTATGTATGTGTTTTTGTGCCAGTACCATAATGTCTTAATGATTACAGCTAATAGAGCTTGAAGTCCAGAATTGTGATGCTACCAGCTTTGCTTTGCTTTGTCAATGTTCCTCTGGCAATTTGGAGTCTTTTCTGGTTCCATAAAATTTTAAGATTATTTGTTCCATTTCTGTGAGAAAATTTGATGGTATTTTGATAGAGATTGCATTAAACATGTAGACTGCTCTAGATAGCATAGACATTTTCACAATATTTGTTCTTCCAATCCATGAGCATGGAATGTTTTTCCATTTCTTTGTGTCTTCTTCCATTTCCTTCATAAGTACTCTTTAGTTTCTCTGAGTGCAGATTCTTTGCCTCTTTGGTTAGATTTATTCCTAGGTATCTTATGGTTTTGGGTGCAATTGTAAATGGGATCAAGTCCTTAATTTCTCTTTCTTCTGTCTTGGTGGTGGTGTACAGAAATGGAACTGATTTCTGTGCATTGATTTTTATCCTGCCACTTTACTGAATTTCAATATGAGTTCTAGCAGTTTGGGGGTGGAGTCTTTTGGGTTTTCCATATAAAGTAGCATATCATCTGCAAAGAGTGAGAGTTTGAATTTTTCTTTGCCAGCTTGGATGCCTTTTATGAAATCACTACTGCATTTTATTCTGCTTTCCTTTACTAGGGTTAAAAGAGAGCAGCACTCTTTTTATTTTTTCTTAGGATCGAAAGATTCTTGGGGCACATGGGTGTCTCAGTCGGTTAAGCATCTGCCTTCAGCCCTGGTCATGATCCCAGGGTCCTGGGATGGAGCTCCATGTGGGGCTCTCTATGGGGAGCTTGGATCTTCCTCTACTCCTCGCTTGTGTTCTTTGTTGCTATCTCTGTCTCTCTCTCTCTAATAAATAAAATCGAAAGAAAGAAAGATTGATTGATTCCCAGATGTTAAGTATTTTCTGAATCCGACATTGGCTTCTGAGCTATACAGCTTTCATATGAAAAATCTTTGCAGAGTTGACTTTTACTCAGGGCTGGGGAATGGGAAGTGGAATAAGGGAGGGTCAATAGAGATGATGTTAGTTATAGTTATAGTGGCTCTTGTGAAGGGATTTTTTTCCCACAGTTTTTGCTAATCTCAATTAAGATTCCTGGGTTCCAGTCCCAGCTCTCCCATTAACTTCCTTTTTGAATCAGTGGTTTTCAAACTTTTTTCTTTAACCTCTGGAGTCTTGTGCTTAATGAGCCCTTACCTGGAACCTAGTAAACATGTGACAAAGTGAGATCTTATTAATGTGCAAATATTTCCAGAGTCTTTTCCTCTGCACTCCCAGTCTAATTGAAAGGGTATCTTTTCATACTTGTATTCCCCAACTCAACTCTGTAAAGTTCATTTTACCACAGTGGATCCTGGACTTCTGTGATTCAGGGCTAAAACTAGAGTGAGGAAGATAAATTTCTGATACAAAATTAAGGGAGCTCTCAAAACTCAATAATCAAAATAAATAATACTTTTAAAAATCAAAGTAAGTGCAAAAAAAAAACCATTACAAGCAAAATATAAAAAATTTTTAAAAGACAGGATCCCATAGTGCCAAGCCAACTTATATTGGAGCCAGGGGCAAAAGGAAAAATGTGCGCCTCTATATTAATTCTTATGTATTTATTTTAATGGTTGATTTTACACCAGAACACTAGAGTAATTGAAAAAAAAAATTGGAAAATTTAAAAAGTAGATGTAGTAAAACTCCATTATTTTAATTTTAAATATCTTATTTATACCAAAACCAGAATTTATTATTATAATTTTATTTCTTTGTTTTAATGAAAGCAAATTCATCAATGATGTTTTCATTAAAATCCATTATGATTAAAAATTATATAAAAACATGTAAATAGGATGCACATTTTTAATTTTTTTTTTTAAAGATTTTTTCTTTTTTCTTTTTTTTTAAATTTATTTATTTGTCAGATAGAGAGCACAGGAGCAAGCACAGGCAGACAGAGTGGCAGGCAGAGGCAGAGGGAGAAGCAGGCTCCCTGCCGAGCAAGGAGCCCGATGTGGGACTCAATCCCAGGACGCTGGGATCATGACCTGAGCTGAAGGCAGCCGCTTAACCAACTGAGCCACCCAGGCGTCCCTAATTTGTAAAGGTATTAGTAAGCAAAACCTGTTTTTCTAAATTTGCTTAGCATCTCCAGATGATTTCTTATAAACCTTTTAATAGTTTTAAAAACTAAATTAATTACATTTTAAATAACTTTACTTCATTAAGTTATTATAGTAATTTGTAAACTCAAAATCCTATAACCCTAAAATTATTGTTTTAGGATATTTCCTTATAGGCCTTTTTGTATGTCTTTCTTTATATAACTGTAATTGTTATATACAGATAACTTAGGTGCTTTCTTTTTCCCACTAAAACACTTACCTATGTTGCTAAATGACCTTTATAATTACCACTTACAATGACTGCAAAATATACCATTGAGTAAATTTCATAAGTTATCTATTACCCCATTATCAGACATTTGGATGCCTTCCAATTTTGCACTGCTATAAATAGTGCTATTACTCTTTACATATATTGTTTATGCATGTTGCTTTTTCCACATTTTTTTTTTCTTAAAGATGGAATTTGTGAGCATTTGAAATATACAATTGAATAGACTTCTATTCAAAGATGGGGGACTGAGCTGATGCTGAAGTCCCTCTTCTTCAACCCAAGCATGAGAAATGCTAGTCAATTGTGTAGCTGACTTTGAAAGTGAGAAAGGGGAACATCTATAGGCCAGAAATAAAGGAGGAGCCCACAGCAGTGCCAAGGATCTTTGAGGATGATGAGGCTGGGCACATGGGGTAAGAGTCCACACAGGCTGTCTGGAGTTAGACTGCAGTCTCTGTGTCCAGTG
>RCUC01063717.1:0-10682 GCA_003697995.1 Taxidea taxus jeffersonii
AAAAATTTTTTTTTAAGATTTTATCCATTTATGTGACAGACAGAGATCACAAGTAGGCAGAGAGGCAGGCAGAGAGAGAAGAGGAAGCAGGCTCCCTGCTGAGCAGAGAGCCCCTTGTGGGGTTCGATCCCAGGACCCTGAGATCACGACCTGAGCCGAAGGCAGAGGGTTTAACCCACTGAGCCACCCCAGTGCCCCCCAAGAGCAAAATTTATCCAGGACACTGACAGCTGGAGAAAAATGTTTGCACCTTGATGAAATCTTTCTGCTTCTTCATTTCCTTAATTCCTCATTTCTTCCTCCAAAATGCAAAAGTGCATGACACTTATCCATGCATATGTAATCAAGCCTAAGCACCTGACAACATTTTGAGAGAATTACAATTTCTGCACACATTCTGTGTTCCCCCACAACTCTCAGCACAGAAGTTCCTCAATAATCATTTGATTGAGGCTGAACTATGGCATAACTAGCTATTATTTAGCTTAGAAGAATCCATAACACTGTTTTAGGATCTGCTATTAAGCATAACACATTGAAAACCATGGAGAGAGATTCAGATATCTCATGGATTCACTGTAAAATCAGTCTTCTCATGTGACTAAATGTTATTTGGGACATGGGATTTGGAAAATGGTTTTGACAACAACATGTTCATTAAAAAAAAACCATGGGCAAAAAAGCATTGTGCCTACAATCAGGCTTTGCAAATTTCCTGTAATCCACAAACTAGGACTTATTTCTGCCAAGTGGACATCTACAAAAATCTCATAAGCAATTTGGAGGAAGGAATGAACTATACGCTACTATCACAGTATAAGCAGCCCAAATTCAATATCCGTATTTCCAGATCAGTGAATCATTGACTTTGGGATTTCTGGTTCAGAAAGACTCCAAAAGGGAAAATATTCTTTCAATTAAGGGTATTAAAATATAGTATCTCTCAGCACCATTGTTTCATAAAGAGAAGACTATCCAATGTCTATGAACTATAATGAAAATGCCTGGGTAGTGTAGCATCTGTGGAAAGTGGTAAGCTAGAAAAGACAGACTTTTTCTAAGTGTCCATAACCATGAAATATTAAGGGATTTGACAGTGAAGACAAAGTTAGCCTTTCAAAAAAAAGAAATGTTTGAATCTGGTATTCTTTGTATTTAAGGTATGAATATCATCAAGTATTTATTCCCTAAGTCAAATATCAACTTCCAAAATTTGTTTATTTATTGAGTACCCAGTATATGCTAAAAAGAAAGAAAAAGGTTAGGATAAAATATGAATTTTCCTGTCCACCAGGATTACTCAGTCTCAATAAAACAATGATAATAAAAATGACCTTGGGGCGCCTGGGTGGCTCAGTGGGTTAAGCCTCTGCCTTCGGCTCAGGTCATGGTCTCAGGGTCCTGGGATCGAGCCCCACGTCTGGCTCTCTGCTTGGTTGGGAGCCTGCTTCCCCTTCCCCCTCTTCCTGCCTCTCTGCCTACTTGTGATCTCTCTTTCTCTCTCTCTCTCTCTCTGTCAAATAAATAAATAAAATTAAAAAAAAATAAAAATGACCTTTTTAGTACTTATAAAGTCCTGTGTAATCATCCCAACTGTGCAATTTGGCCTATGGAAGAAGTATAAAGAGCCCAGAGAACTACAAGAGGAAGGACCATTTAGGCTGATGTTGAAGAATATAGTAGGAATAGAGAGAGCAGTAGGCAGGCAACAGGAAATCCAGGTCTAAACCCAGTCCTCCACTGAAACCTGCATAATCCAGTATGCCCACCTTTCTGTGGACCTCATTGTGATCATCTGCAAGTGAGAAACCTGATCTGTCAAACTTCTAAGTCTTCTCCCAATTCTGTAAGTTCATTCGTTCATCCTTCCTTCCTTTCTGAGAGAGACAGACATAATAAAAGAGAGCATGAGCAGGGAAGAGAGTAAGAAGCAGGCTCCCCACTGAGCAGGGTGCCCTATGTGGGGCTCTAGCCTTGGACCCCAGGATCATGACCTGAGCCAAAGGCAGACACTCAACCGACTGAGCCACCCAGGAGCCCCCACCCTCCAATTCTATAAATTCTGTAACTCTTTTTTGATACCATAGTCAACTTTGTATAAAGCAAGGTCTTGGCAACTTTCTCCAACAGAAATAGATAAATGCATTTCTAGAAATCAGAACTTCTTGGTGAGACTATATTATTGAAATTCTCACTTTTTTTGGAGCCATCTCTTTAAAAAAGACAAGAATCCTAATGTTCCCTTCCTGAGGCTCCTTCTAAAGGGAGAGTCCAATCAGAACTGTTAACTGCTTTGCAAGCATTGTGTTCAAAATGAGTCGAATGCCAGGCAGAAAAGTTATGAATAATTCCTTAAGTGGGAAAAGCATAAAAACTACACAAAAAAATCTTTGAAGTCCTTTAAATGTCTTCTCAGGGGAGAAAAGTTAGAACTGAGCTTGAGTACGGTGTCTGTTAACCAGGATCCCAATAGCAATGGGAAATCAATGCAAGAGTTGGAAGAAGATGGGGTTTTCTTTTTTGTCAGTAGAAAACAGTTAAAGAAGATGCCTAAAGGGAAAAAATTAAACCCTGCTGTGGAGGAACAGGTTCTCAAGAATTTTAATATCAAATAAGCAAGAGTCAGCACCAACCGCCTAGGGGTGTTTTGAGACTAAATTAAGGAAGATGAATATAAAAAGAATGAAAAGACTAAGAATCAGTTTAAATGCACACTTTCAGTCTGCCAACTGCTCTATTTACACAGATGCATTAAGAAGTAAAATATTTAATGTTAGTGTTTGATGGAAAATAAATGAAGTTATGCTTATTTAATAATTATATAATCTTAAAAAGAATTTGTCATTTACTAGTCTATGGTATGGAGACAGGACAAAAATTAGACATACCTACTCTAGTAGTGATGAAAGCATGCCATTTATTTGAGGTCTGGGCTGTAACAGGTAAACTGTCTTCTTATATTGAAAAAGTATTATAAATCCTTAACATTTACTTTAGACAGAGTTGATCATAAACATGATCAGAAGCACAGGACACATGATCAGGAGCACAGAAGTAATGCCCGAATGGCCCTGCCCAAGCAGAGACTAATTATAATCCATTGCAATGTCAGCACTTAGCCAAAGGGGGCAAATACTATGTTACCTTTGGTTTAAAATAGAGTCTAAGAGTGAAGAGTAGACCCTGTGAGATGGGAGAGAATAGGGGTGGTGTGAAAAAACCAACATAGACTGGGAGTTCTGGCTTCTATTCCCAGCTTTCTATTATCCGCTAGCTGCGGTTTACCATTGTTGCATTGTAACAGCTCCAAGGACGGGACCAAGTTTTATGTTTCTTGCATATAGCATAGTACCAAGAACTTAACAGTGATCTTAGAGTCGAAAGAGTAGTTGATGTGTGTGATTGCAGTATGAAGTGCCTGGTGGAAATCTGAATAGTATGCTGAAAAGACTGATCCTGGGCGGAAACAATGTGAATGAATGACTGAATGTGATGATTCATTCTTATAAATGAATAAATGAGAGGTTGAACAAATCACTTAACCTCAATCAGTCCTCCTTCCAAATAACTCATTTATCAGTGAATCTCTCTGATTCTCAATTGTTCACTTCTTGACTTCTTTATGGTGTTTGATTTTGTAGGTTCTTTTATATCATTCTTTGTCTTTCTGGGTCCTTCCTGAGCTTTAACCCTGGTTTGGTCTCACTCCATTATAAACCAAGTTGTAACATCAATCATCATAAGTAAAATTACTTTGTTATCTTTAAATCCTCCCTCACATTCATCTACCACGAGAACCGCTTTATCTAAACAGTGTCTCAGCAATCTGCCAAGGGAATCTGAAGTGGGGAACGACTTCCCATTATAATTACCCAAGTTTAGAGAATAACCTTGAAGGTGGGCTCACTGCCTTAACTATCTGACCCAAAGTGTCTTTTTTTTTTCCTTTTCTTTTCTTTTTAAGATTTTATTTATTTATTTGACAGAGAAAGAGAGATCACAAGTAGGCAGGAAGGCAGGCAGGAAGGGGGGGAGGGGGGACAGGCTTCCCGCTGAGCAAGGCTCAATCCCAGGACCCTGAGACCATGACCTAAACTGAAGGCAGAGGCTTAACCCACTGAGCCACCCAGGCACCCCACAAAGTGTCTTTTCAGCATAATATTTGAACTTCCACCCTGTCTAAACTTGGCACTTTTTACTACAACCATGCAGATCAAATACCCTTTCAACTTTGAAATCACTGGGTCTTTATCCTGCTGCTCTGTTTTAAATGATAGCCTACATCCTCTTCTCCAAAGCCCCTCCTACACTACACAGGGTTTTACTCCTTTCAGGACCTCTACTGGAAAACTTCTTACTCCATGAACACACCTTTCTTTCAGGCAGAATTTATTAGTTCTTCCTCTGGGCTCCCATAGTAGCCTCCAGCACTACTAAATGACCTGAAGAGACAATGTGAAATAAAGCCTTAATCACATTCTCGTTCCTCTGTATCTAATACAGTGACTACTCAGTTAACATTTTGTGATCATCACATACCTCAACAGACACAAACTTCCACAGTATGCAGTGGTAGTAATTTATAAGACAATTGCCTGCTAGTAGCACATGTCTTTTCTTCATCCAAGGAGGTAAACCATGGGAGAATGGTGACACAGAGCCTATAAATATTTGCTTAAAAGTTAAAAATAGTAATGGGAAGGCTTGGGAAAGAATTCATGTCTCACAGAGCACCACACGCTCCACACTCCACACGCACCACACACTCCAGAGCCTCTGTGGAAATACCTAGTGCTCCCAATTCATTCTCAAAAAAGCACCACTGTCTCCTATCATGTATCTTGAGTATAGGCGCAAGGCTTCAGGAGGCATCCCTATGTACCACTGACCACTAAGGCACTTGGAAGGGCTGGCTGATTTGGGATGTGCAGCAGTAAAGGTATAAGATATGCCAATTACAATCTCTCACATCAGAAACAAAGAAGCCATCAGAGATGACTCAGGTCATCTAAAGTTGGAGTCGATTTGAAGTGGTTCTCACTGACTAAAGTTGGAATGGTTTGAGGAAAAAAAAAAGAAAGAATAGCTGTAATAGATTAAAATATTAAATATTTAAAAACATGAGTTCATAATGATAGTAGAAAAATACTTCATTGGTCACCTTTAAATGATATTAAAGAACGAGCTCATTATTTTGAAAACTGATCAGTAATCAAGCATTCATCTTGATTTTCCTATACCCACTACACCACAGCCAGCCAAAGTAGAGTAGATCAGAGAAAGCTTCTTTTCACAGAATTATTACAGTAAATAAATTAAGAAAGAATAAAAAAAAATCAACATTTTGGAGTCCTTGATAAAATACTAGATTTAGGCAATGATCATAAATGGTCATAAAATCCAAGAAGAGGGAAAAATACCATTAGTGTCTTGATGGAAGTATTCCAATGCTGTAAAGTATTCCTGTCAAAACTTGAACCTCAAACTGATTAAGTCTCTAGATTTAATTAGCGGCTTATAGGAAATACAAAGGCAGTGGAAAGATGATTTTTAAAAATTAGAAGATTAAAATTAAAAGTTCCATAGGTCATTCACTCATTTTTCTTCCTCAAATAAGTTAAATTAACAAAAAAAAAAAAAAAAAGAAGAAGAAGAGAGGGAGAACCCATCTCTCTGTTCAAATAAACCTACTCCACTTCCACTTCCTCCCTTTTACCTAACTTAAATTTATCTTCACAGCTTAGCACTTCACAGCTCGGCACTGAGTTAGGGTTTGTAATCAGATGATTTACCTGTCCTCTACCAATAGATAGAGCAGAGACAGTGACTTGTTAATTTTGTATTATTAGCAACTACCAGAATGCCCAGTACATGGCATATAATAGACGCTCAATAAATGTTTGCAGAATAAATAAGGGAATGAACTGTAAGCATCATCAACTTTATAACTTCTTTTTTCATCCTACCTGATCTGGGAGGAGGGAACTAGAGGTAGCAATGGAAGGCAAGATGTGAAAGAAAAGTTATTCATCTGATCTCAGGTAAAGGTTTGCAAGGTTAACCTTTTATCAGTACTCTCATACTTGCTACACATTAGTATGGCGGAGGGGGATGGTATTTAAAAACACCACAACTTCAGAGATTCTGATTCATTTGATTTTGGATGAGACTCAGGTATAAGATCCTTTTTTAAGCTCTTGATTTGGGGCCACCAAGAAGAACTGCTTTTTATCCATTTTCAAGCCCTTCCTTCCCACCCTGTTTCTCAAACTCTAACCCCTCTTTGAGTAGAGAGTTTACAGTTCAGCCCCAGACGCTAGTCCAGAGCTTAACTCATAGTGCTAACTATATCTGTTTGTGTGTGCATGTGTGTGTGTGTGTATCTGTGAACACATGTATACTCATTTCATATATATATATTTTGTTCATATGAATGAATACAAAAGCCCTTTTTCAAGAAAGCCTCTTCACTGTGGTGCTTCTCAGAAGGAAGGAATACAGGCCATGAAGCCAACAGAGAAAAATGGATATTTCATAGCAGTGCAAAATGTGTTATGGTATGCTACGCTAATTCCTAATGCAAGAACAGAATCCTCCAGGGTTGGCAGAATCAAAGTTCTGTTATCTTTGCTTTACCAAGAAAACACAGGCAGTTCCAAAGTCTGTCAATTCATGTGCCATTAAGGTAGCTGCTGGTTCTCAGTGTGCTAAGCCCAAACAGATCTACATTCCAAAAAACACTAGATTAAGCAAAAACTGGTCCAGTATTGCTTTCCATTTCTTGTTACCAGATGGTTCTTTTCAGCATGATCTCTCATTTGATGATATAAGAGAGCTGAAAAATAGCTTAAATCAGATGGCTTAATCAAGACCTGAGCTCTTCTTTATTTTTTACTATGGAACATTTCAAACATACGCAGAAGTCAAGAGATTAGTGCAATGAATACCACACACGCACCATCCAACTTAAATAATTATCAGCTCAGAACAACTTTGTTTTTTATCTACTGTCAGATAAAAACATCCCAGATTATTTTGAATCAAATCCAGATGTGACATTATGTTTCCCATAAGTATTTCAGCATGCATAACTAAAGAATAAGATTTTTTTCTTTAAACAAGACCACAATACTATCATAACACCTACCAATAATGGCAATACTTTCTTAATATCATCAAAAATCCAGTTAGTAATCAATATTTGTCTCGAAAATATTTTTATTTATAGATTGTTCAAGTACAGATCCAAATAAGGTCTATAAACTAATCACAGAGTTAAATGTGTATTAATGTGACTGTAGCATAGAGTGCAAGGAGTTTCCAGAAGCAAATTTGGGAATGAAAGCACATTCCTATCATGAAAGGGGGTTGCACTTTATCCTGAGAGCAATGAGAAAGTTAAGGGAGAATGAGAAGTTAAGGGAGCTAGAAATGAGGTCACGCGTTGAATCATTTACTTCTCATTTTAAATATCACGCGTTGAATCACGGTTGTCATAGCTCAGACACTTCTGGATGGACTCTTGTAGTCTGTGGGAACCGAAGTCGGGGGTCTTGTAAGATCATGAGGAAACCAACTTTTAAATCTGAATAACTCTAACTAGTGTGGATCTATAGGAGAGACTACAATATAAACTTGAACATGACTAAAGAGAGCTACTACAGGTCAAAGAAAAAAGAAAAAGAAGTTTTGCAGAATTCCTTCAGTGCTGGCCAGGCCAGTTTACCTGGGAACAAAAGGAGCAAAATCAAGATATATATGAGCATACAATTAGGTGAAGTTCTTGGCTGTTTCTCAAAAAATTTATGTAATGAAAGAAAACTATATTAAAAAAAAAACTACCCTATTTTATAAATGAAATTCGTGCCTTTAACAAGAACGCTTAGAAAGTTTAAATATTAATCCTGGACACATTCAAACAAAAGAATGAAGAGATTGTTACAATACTGAAAATCATGTTTGATTTGAAGGCCAAATCATTAAACATGACAGGACTATATATACTGTATAATTCACAATGCTGTCATCCAAAATTTGCACAGCAAAAACGGAAGGCAAACACTGGCAAAATGAAATTGATTTATCCAAAAAGTGGGAGACTTTAATTCATATTTCCTGATCTATGGTTCATCAAGCAGGCCAAGAGTGGTAAGAATTTATAAGCTATATATGTATATAAAATAAAATTCATACACCAAGGCATTTTAGGTGCATATGAATATATTAAACATTACACTCTGAACATAAAATATGCACCTTCTGGGACCTGGGTAGTTCAGTTGGTGAAATGTCTGACTTTGGTTCAGGTCATGATTCCCAGATCTTGGATCCAGCTCCAGTCGGGCTCCCTGTTCAGGAGGTAGTCTGCTTCTCCCTCTGTCCTTCCCCCTTCCCTTGCTATGCTCTCTCTCCTCTTTCTCTCTCTCTCCCACTCACTCTCTCTATCAAATACATAAATAACATCTTTAAAAAAATATGCACCTTCTTTCTGAATTTTCCTGGACATATATTCAAAATCTGTTCTATAGTAAGCACTAATTATAACTTCAGTGACTTCCGTAATTTATAAATAATATATACCTGGTTCTCTGATGACAATATCAAATAAAATATAAAAAACTAAAATCCTCACCAAAAAATATTTTCAAATAAAAACCTGGAATCTAAGGAAAAGAATAAAAACAAAATTACAGAATGTCTAAAACAGAATGAGTAAAAAACACTAAAAAGCAAAATCTATAATATAGGTCAAAGTTGTCACTACAGGAAACTCCATAGCTTTAAATATATACATCTAAATAAGAAGATATAAATTAAATAAATTAATTAGTAAACTAAAAAACACTAAAACTAAAATAAAATGAGTCTAATGAAACAGATGAGAAAAACTAATGAAGGTAGACATTAATATCACTTAGAACATTTGAAAACTTAGGTATCTTTTCTTCAGAAGCAACATTTGGGGGTATCTGGGTGGCTCAGTTGGTTAAGCATCTGACTTTGGTTCACGTCATAATCTCAGGGTCCTGGAATAGAACCCAAATTGGGTCCCTCCCACTCAGCAGGGAGTCTGCTTGTCCCTCTTCCTCTGCTCCTCCCTCCACTTCTGTGCTCTCTCCCTCTCTCTCAAGTAAATATATAAATCTTTTCTTTTTTTAAAGATTTTATTTATTTATTTGACAGACAGATCACAAGTAGGCAGAGAGGCAGGCAAAGGGGGTGGGGGAGCAGGGCTCCCTGCTGAGCAAAGAGCCCGATGCAATGCGGAGCTGGATCCCAGGACCCTGGGAACGTGACCTGAGCTGAAGGCAGAGGCTTTAACCCACTGAGCCATCCAGGCACCATCATCTCAAGTAAATATAAAAAATCTTAAAAAAATTAAAAATTTTTTTAAAAAGAAGGAAGATTTAACCCGGATAGGCCAACGGTAGTAGAGGGAATTGAGAAAGTTGTAAAGTGATTGGGTTTATATGATTTCAAATGTACTGTCAACCAGATTTCCACGGAACACGTTTCTACTATTATTTAAACAGACCCAGAGCTTACACGTATCAGACAAAACTTTAAAACTCCAAACCTCATTGAAACTAACACCTGATAAAGATATAACCAAAAGAAAAACCCAAAAAAAGTTATGGGTTAGGGACACCTGGGGCTCAGTGGATTAAGCCTCTGCCTTTGGCGCAGGTCATGGTCTCAGGGTCCTGGGATCAAGTCCCGCATCAGGCTCTCTGCTCAGCGGGAAGACTGTTTCGCTCTCTCTGCCTGCCTCTCTGCCTACTTGTGATCTCTCTCTGTAAAATAAATAAATAAAATCTTTAATAAAAATTATGGGTCAACCACAATGATGATGACCGATGCAGAGATTCCATACTATAGACCCTAAATGAGTATTTGACTAAATGGCCCCATATACCTTATTCTTGGATAGATGAATTCCACATTATAAAGATATTGATTCTTCTGTATGCATTTATGAATCTGACATAATACTCCCCCCACCTCGTCCAAAAGCAAGCAAACAGACAATAAAACTCTAAACATGACTTTGGGAGACATGAGAGGTGATCCACAGATCAAGAGGAAAGATAAACATGTAAGGACAGATATGACTTTGGGTGAGTGGGGAAAGAGGGCAGAAATAAAAGGAATATTGAATGGGAAAAGTCCTATCAGATGTGAAACCATAAACACATTATAAAGCTATGATATACAAACTAGTTGGTATGCGTGTTTATATGGATATGTAGAAGTGAAAAGTTAGATATACTTCAGAAGTTGCTTCAATATAATCCAACTGATATTGCAAAAGTAACAATTTGTATCAGTTAGAAAGAAATGTTTTATTGAAATAAATCAGGTTGGGACAACTAAATTGACACAGGAAAAAAAAACATTTCTAACTCTAAAATGTTCTCAAGTGGGTCACAGTTTTAATGATTGCAATATAAATATAATCCCAATTGTTCTAAAAGGAACAATGTTGTTCTATTTTCTACACAATCTTAGATTAAGAAAAGGAGTCCCAACAAGACACAGAGATTAAAAAAACCTGAAAGACTCATTAGTTTGATTGCATATTAATAATATGTAGACTACACAGTTTTTTCTACATATGACTTATAAAGTTATAAATAAAAATGGTCAAAATGCAAATAAAAAGTTAAAAACTATGATATTGT
>RCUC01063721.1:0-13987 GCA_003697995.1 Taxidea taxus jeffersonii
TAATTAGGCTAGTGAGTCACCTACACCTTCTGTAGATGATGGGGAGGCTCTCCGTGTGTGTGTGTTCAGAAATGTCCTGATCTGAGTTGTGTTTCAGAAGGAAACCAAAGCTTCTGCTTTAGCTGTCGCCAGCCTCTACCTCTGGGAAGTCTTGCCAGGACCCCACTGTGACCAAGTTCACCCTTCTCCATTAGAGCAGGATCACACATGACCTGCAGCATTCGTCTGTCTCCACAAGGAGATGGCGCCCACAGGAGTGGGCCCTGGGCTCATCCTTCCTTGGGTCTTCTGTGTGCCTGCGCACCAACAACTACATCCTCTTAAAGTGACCCTGTATCTAAAGCTGACCCCAAGCCAGCACGGTGCCCAATAGCAGTATGAACAAAGGTCTTGTCTCATTCAATGCTCACAATCATCCCGAGAGGGGGTCCTGGAGACAGAGGCTTAGAGCAAGTCAATGACCATGTACGGACCCAGCCTTAAAGCATGGATTCCGTTCACAGATATTTGCCGAGTTCCTCCTACGAAAGGAGCCTTCCCACGGATGGGGTTAAGCTTTAGATTTGGACTTGGAGCACCCAGCCACCTTGGGGCTGTAGAACAAGGCTGAAAACCCTGAAGAGCTTGCTCTCCGAGCCCCTCACAGACCCCCTCTGACTCTCAGCTTGCTCCAGAAGAGTTGGCCAAGAGCCGTGAGCCTGGGCATGACCTTATGCTGCTCCCCCTGTTTCCTCCCCTTCCAGCTGTCTCCAGCATGTCCCCAGTGCTCGGCTAGCCTTCTCTGGCTGTGCCACTCTGCCCTGCACAGCTGTGAGGATTACCGGGCCCAACAGCCTCCCGAGAGGATGCCAGCACAGCCGCCTTCCAGAAAGCACCTTCGAAGGACTCCTGCCGTCCTCTGTCTCCCGGCTCCTCCCTGCCAGTGTTTCTCCAAGGACGTGGTCCTTACAAGAAACCCACCTTTCTTTTTGCGCTGTTGTTGTTTTAAATTCTTTTAAAAAGAATTGTGGTAAAATACGCCTAACACAAAAGTTACCATCTTTTTTTTTCAGTAGCTCCCAACATGGAGCACCATGGGGGGCTTGAACTCATGACCCAGAGATGGATGCCTGAGCTGAGATCAAGAGTCAGATGCTTTACCGACTGAGCTACCCAGGCACTCCACAAAGTTTACCATCTTCACTATTTTTTTTTAAAGATTTTATTTATTTATTTGACAGAGAGAGAGAGATCACAAGTAGGCAGAGAGGCAGGCAGAGAGAGAGGAGGAAGCAGGCTTCCTGCTGAGCAGAGAGCCCGATTCGGGGCTCCATCCCAGGACCCTGAGACCATGACCTGAGCTGAAGGCAGAAGCTTAATCCACTAAGCCACCCAGGCACCCGACCATCTTCACTATTTTTAAGTCCCCCCCTGTTTTGTTTTATGTGTTTTTTTTTTAATTTTATTTTTAAGTAATCTCTACACCCAATGTGGGGCTCAAACTCACAACCCTGAGATTAAGAGTTGCAGACTCTACCGACTGAGCTAGCCAGGTGCCCTGGGATTGTTCTTGATGGATTTTTCTAGATCTTTCTCATCTTCCCTTTGAACCCAATCTTTGTGACTTCCTTGGTTTGGTTCCTTGACCCTCATGCCCTCATCAGGCCCTTCCATCTCCCCTTCCACTCTCACTGACTGACGACGGTGGCTCTCTGTTTTTCTAGGGAGCCAGGAGAAGGGAGAAACAGCCCAGATCCTGGTCTGGAAACTGTCTTTTATTAACAAAACCCAGAAGTGAAATTTTCTTTGAAGTTTCTGGTCCCTCTAGACTCCGAGCATCTTTTCTCCTAGGGTCCAGGTAGGACCAAGAAATCTGACGTTTCAACAAAGACACAACTCGGGCAGTTCAGCTGCCTTCGCTAGCTCAGAACCAACTAAGGTTCTCTTGGGACAGTTAAACTTCCTGGCTCCCCAGTCCCAGAAGGGGAGGACAGGGCATGGAACACGGCATGGGGGGATGTGTGGAGGGAGCTCTGAGTCCTGCACCAGCTCCTCCTCCCCAGGGGCTGAAACTTGGCTGAAAGCACAGCCAAGTTGGTAGCAGTTAGAACATCTGAAAAGGAATTTCTGGCTGGTCCATCCTTTGTAGGTGTGGTGCAGTCCCAAGGGGTGGCTGAGGGAATGGGGGCTGATGGGTAAAGCCGCAATACAGCTGTGCCCTGTACCGCCGCAGGGGGCAGTCTACACATGGAAGGGAACGGAATGGCACCCCCTGGGATTACACAGTGATGGGGGGGTGGGGGGCTTGGTACAACAGGTCTTGCTGCAGCCACCTGCTGTCAGGCCTGCCAGGGGACCTACCCTGTTCCACAGGTGGCAGAAAGCATAAGGCTCTTCTTGGGTTCCCCACTTCCCTCTGGGCTCCAAGCTTACAGGGCTGCCTTAAGAGCCTCAGTGCCCAGGAAAGCAATGAGGAACAGGAAGGCTGGGCAGGCAGAGGTAGTCATGTGACCACCCAACCCATTCTGCAAAAGGTCAGGTTCTCAGATCCCAGGAATGCCCAGGGATATTCCTGATTAACAGCTGTTACTGCCTGGAAGGCATGTGCTTTGTGCAGGTAGCTTGGTTTAGTGATGTTATTTTATCCTCAGCACCTGAGGGTATCCACAAACTCATGAGGTCAGAGACGTTATATCTGATTTACAGATAGGGAAACTGAGGAATGCGAGACTAATCAACTCAGGCAAGGTCACAGGGTGACAGAATTGGAGCCCATACAACTGACCCCCCTCCTGCGGTACAATGGCCTGATGGATTCTTTTGTGAGTCTGAACCTAAGGTGACATCAGGAAGGGGGCTGGGAATAAAACACTGACGACCATGGGCTGGACCCTCCATCACAAAAGAGAGACAGGATAGGGCCCCAGGCTCCAGGGAGGCCCCGAGCAGGGGAATCTGAGAGGACAGGCACACAGGCGAGGTGGAGGGGAGATGCTGTTCAGTGTGGATGGCGAAGGCGGGGAAGGGTTGCCCGCTGTGGTCTGCAGAGTCATGAAGGCCAGGAAACCCCCTCTTGTTCTCTGTCCTAACCCCGGTGTCTGGCCCGCTTCCTCCAGGCCATAGGGAGTGCCGGGACCCAGACCTTGAAAAAGGTAAAGGAAACAAGATGACAGAAGGCTCATCTTCCATGCTGGGTAGCCCAGTGATAGAACTTGAGGCTCCAAAGGTGGTAGAACCTAAAAATATAAATTAATTCCTAAAAGCAGCTGCTCCCCCTTGATGCTCGAGTCATGAACTACTAAGGGAAGCTGGGAAGAGTATACTGGCGTATGGAGAGCGGCCATGTCTCTCCTCAGCTGGGTCCCCTTGGTGGCAGAGCCCGAGCTGGCTCAGATGGTGGCCGTTCTGACACTGCAGAGTCCCCCAGCCATGGCGAGGGTGAGATGGGGCTTCCAAGGGGGCTGGGACAGGTGGGGGCTGTTTTTAGACAATGATCCTGTTCAGTGGGAGTTAGGTCCTAGTTCCAGCTCTGACCCCAGACCCTTAGGCCACACAAGTTCTTTTTTAAAATTTTATTTTAATCCCAGGATGGTGAACATAGTCTTATAGTAGTTTCAGGTGCACAATATAGTGATTCAAGTCTTCTATACAACTCTCGGTGCTCATCACGACAAATGCCCTCCTTCCTCCCAGCCCCGATGTCCCCATCCCCGGTCCCACCTCTTCTCTGCTCGCCAGCAGTCTGTTCTCTACAGTTAAGAGTTTGTTTCTTGGTTTGCCTTTCTCGTGCTTTTCCTCCCTCTTTTTTCTTTTTTGCTCATTTGTTTTGTTTCCTCAATTCCCCATAGGAGTGAGGTCATATGGTATTTGTTCTTCTCTGATTGACTAACTTCGCTCAGCATTCCAGCGGACATATTCCTTTCTAGGTCCCAGTTTTCTGATCTCTGACAAGAGTGGAAAGCCCCATATCGGTGGCTTTCAAAAGACACAAAAGTGCAGTTGTTCTGATCGAATCTGGCATTGGGGAGCCCCTGAAATCACTGTCCCTCTCTACTTACCTCTATGGCTTCTGTGGGGCATCACAGACAACGCCCACAGACTCCCTGGAGACAGTTTGAAAAGTACTGGCCCAGAGTCATTTGTCTAGTTAGCACACTTTTACTGAGTACCTACCCTGTGCTGAGCATTTTCTAGGCGTTGGAGATAGAAGAAGACCAAGACAGGCCATCTGTGTGATGGGCGCCTATCCAATGCCATTTTGATTTGCTGGGGGCTAGGGCAGGGGGAGTCAGATAACCGCCAAGGAAACCAACCAACCAGCACTCTTTAGACAGCGGCAAGCGCCAAAGAAAGTGCAACACAGGACTGCTGGGACATGGGGGTGGGCGTGCCTATCTTCTTATATTGGGTGGTCAAGAAAGGCGTCCTGGAGGAGGTAACATTTGGACCTGAATAAGCCAGCCTTGCAAAGCCAAGTGGGAAGAGCTTCAGGCAGGAGAGACCAGGAGGGCAAAGGTCCTCAGGTGGGAATGAAGTGGAAGATGCTGGAAGGTGGTAGGTGAGGGGAAGGTGAATTGGGATGCTGAGGGGGAAGGGGATACGGGCTCCTGAAGGCCTATGGGCCAAGGAAGAGAACTGGGCTGTATTCCAAGGGTAAAAGGTCTGAGAGCCTCTGCTGTGCCCAGAGGGCTCATGCAAATAACCTGAAAGATCTCCATAAGCTTCTAAGCATCGGTCACCCATGCTATACTTGCAGTTACGAAGGCGGGAGCTGGACGAGTTACATACAGTTTTCCAGCCACAGAACGTTGTGGGAGCCTTATTTGGCATATGTGAGTTTTGCTGACCCCTGTGGGGACCCCTGGAGCCCCTAAGGCACTGAGACAGCAGCTGGGGCTCCTAGATGGAAGCGTGGATGGGAGGGCCCAGGTGGGCAGGGGACACAGTAGGAGGTGAGGCTCTAAGCTCATGCTAGGTCTTCCCATGGTTAATAAAGCTCATTCCACCTCAAACCAGCCCTACAGCACTCTCCTCTCTCAGGATGGGGTGTGGAGACACCTTATGCAGTCAGATCCCCCCACACCAGGGGGACCCTCTCTGCTAAAAACATTCACAAAACAGGATGAGCGGAAGCCACTGCAGGCTGGGCTTAGGAAGGGGGAAACCCAGAATGAGGGTATTTTAAGGGGAAATAACAGCCCAGAGAAGGGCGAAGAAGCCCCCCGTGGTGGAACTGTGGGCAGGTGGGGTGCAGATGACACTCATGGATGTAATGACAAGGACAGGGGACAGAGGCAAGCATGCAGACACGGCTCTTCCTTGCTCAGCTCCAGGGGCAGGGGTCATCCATAGACATAGTCCTGACACTGGCGCCCCCTGCAGTCGCATGGCAAGCAGAGCACACCAGGTTAGGCCTCTGGTCCAAGGTGGGGAGGAGAGCTCCCATCCCCACCTCCCAGTGGACCACACGGAGTGCTCCACCTCCCCCCCCATGTTTTTCAATCCGGGAAACAATGGAACTAAAATAAGCATCCTGCATGGTCAACCTTTAAAGAGAAGGTGGCAGGCAGGAAAGGGGAGGGAGGGGCCAGCCTGGCTCTGGGGGTGGAGAGGGTCTGCTGGATCAGTGACCCTGTTTGCGGTTTAGGTTTTGAAGCGCTCCCCTGTCCCTGGGCTGCCCCTTGGGCCCTGGTGCAGCTGCCTCATTCCTGCCACAGGATCGGAGCTGGCTGATTGCTTAGATCAGCATCTCTACAGACCCTCCATCCGCTCTAGAAAAGAAGAGCTCCCTGGAAAATTCAGTGTAAGAAACTCTCAGAGATTTCCAATACCCATCAGCATCTGGAGAATTCCTGCAGAACAGGGGTGCATTTTGTTCTGTTTGACCCTCGGGGATGAGGCCCTTTTTACATGAAATGTCCTTTGACCATCCCTGAAACAAATGTTCTGGGAACCCAATTCTGGGGACCCTGGCCTGGTTTCATCCTCCAGGGACAAATGTACTTTGATCCAGGGTCAAGGACAACTTGGTAAGGAAACAGGGCCCCTGTCTCAGGCAGGAGGGAGGAGACAGAGAAGCAGGTTATGACCTCCTCATTCTCCTAAAGGGCAAACTGGGGGCAGAGGCTGTAGTTCTGCCTGAAGGGAGGGGAGGGCAGGTGACCCCAAGAGGCAGGGCTATAGGAAAGTGGCTTAGAACCAAAGGCACCCAGAGAACTGTTTGGGGCTTACACTAGGAGTTCAAAAACCAGGTTGCACTGAGATCACCTTGGGTGCGTCTGGAAAGCACAAATTCCTACCCTGCCCCCCAAGCAGAACCTCTGCAGGTACATTAGGATTTAGGTATACTTGTTTTCCCAAAGCTCCTCCAATGCTTTCAATTCTAGGGACAGAGTCTACTTCTGATGATGGCGTCTGGGTCCCTTTTCAGTGTCTTGTCAAGCTGACAACATCCACTACATTCCTGAGTCATCCTAAAAGCCAGGTGTTCCCTGAGCCAGCTGGATGGGAGGTCAGAGTGAGGTGGTTTGGGGGATGGGGAGGAAGGGAGCCCCTGAAGGGGAAGGTCAGGCCAAGGTCCAGGCCTCCCTCTGACCAGGCAGGGAGGCTGGGATAAGAAAGCCCAGGGGTTCTGAGGGAGAGGGGAGTCTGGGCTCCGCATTGCCCTGGATATTTCTCTTATAAGGGCTTTCTTCCCCCAAGCATCCTGAGAACCAGCAAAGACCCTAGAGGCACAGAGTCAAAAGGTGGCACTAGAATAGACGGTGGGTGGCCCCAGGACGAAGTCTGTCCACAGTTGGGTTCTTATGGGATGGCACAGTGTGTCTGTGATCAGGCGCCTCCTTTTACTGGCTTGAATGTGACATGTGATGTGCAGGGAGGAGCCCCAGCAGCCCTGATGGGATCTGTGGCTCTGCTGAGAGCAGCCTGAACCCCTCTCTGGGCTCAGGCGCCTCATCCGTATAATGAAGGAGTTGGGTGATTCAGTCCCCTGCATCCCTTTCTGATCTAATGCTTCATGACTCTGAAAAGCAGATGCTCAGGGAAGCGTGGCATTTCCTGAATCCACTCCTTTGGCTAGTGACTTTCAAGGAGGACTTAATATATTCTAAGTTCAACTCCGTGCGGTCAAGCAAAGGCCTAGCTGTTCAGATGGGAAAATGGATGCGCTGAGATGAGCCTCCACGTTCCTGATCCGGAGTGGGTCCTCTTTTCGGCAGCTTGGGCTTTCTCTGTTCCTGTGTCTCACCCACACCTCCTGCTCCCAGGGGGGCTCCCTCCTCCCGGTTAGCACAACTCAGCTGCTATGACTGAAGTGCCCTCTAGAGGGCGCTGCTGTCAGCTCTGTGACGGGAGCCCGGCGCCCACCGAGAACTACAGGGCCAGGCTTCTTCCGGGGGGCTTGGGATGGAGGCGTGGCCAAGTGGAGGACCGCCCATCTGAGTATTGGCGCTCTCCTTCTCAAGCAAAGAAAGGAACTTAAGAGTGTGAGGGTGTGCTCATTCATTCATTCGGCCTGCCTGCGTGTGCCAGGCCCTGGATTAGGTGTAGCGCACACCAGATATGAAAGTTGCCTGCTTAGGCCTCATAGGTGCTCCCCCCACCCCAACAAGGCACCTTCCCAGAAGTAACTTCTCCCTGGATCTTGCTCTGTGAAGGCAGGCCTTAAGATGCCCATTTTACAGAGAAGAAAACCGAGTTTCAGGGAGGCAAAGCGATTTGCCCACGTCATGCAGCCAGGCAGTGCCCGGTTCAAGTGGCTGCAAGCCCAGCTTCTCCCACTGCCCAGACTGTAGGATGCGTTCTCCCTGGAACACACCCCCTCCCCCTTGCTGGAAACTGTGTGGGGTGGGGGGAGGTGGTGACCCACATGCCACCCCCCAACCAGAATGCACCACTGTGGCAATCGTGCCCTGAACAGCAACCTTCTTTGGTCTCGCTATCACACATCCACACCTGCTGACGTGATTTTCCAGAGTGGGACCTCAAACAACCTCTGAGACAATAATAGCAGTTGCTATTTTATTGTAGGTCTACTTTGTGCCAAGTCCCTTATTCGCTTTATCTTGAACCCCCTCAACCATCAGACGAGCCTCATTTCACAGATGTGGAAAGTGAGGCTCAGAGAGGGCAAGTGACTTGCCCAAGGACACACAGCTGGGATTTCAACCTACGATGGGGCTGCCAAAGTCCACGTTCTTTCTGCTTTACCACTGGGGCCTGGCTTCTTGTTTTCTTTTGTTGCCTGCTCTTCACTGTCTGCCAAATCCTCCCTTCTTACCCTCCCACCACCAGTCTTCTTGCTGGTGCACAAAGCATGCTTTGGTCCCATAGCTAAATGAAGGTCTGGAGCACTACTTCTTGATCTTGGCATTATTGATATTTTGGGCTGGATCATTCTCTACTGGTAGGACGAAAGTGCTGTCCTGGGCATTTTCAGATGGTTACGGCATCCCTGGTCTCTACCCACTAGACACTAGTACTGTCATCCCTTCCCCATGGCAACAACAAAAAAAATCTCCCCACATAAGGCCAAATGGTCTCTGGAGAGCAAAAGAACTCCCCAGTTGAGAGCCACTGCTTTATAGGAATGTGGGGTCAAGGTCAAGTTGATTATAGCCCGTCCTCCTCAACAGACCAAGAGCAGCTGGAGGGCAAGAAGAGTGAATTGTTCACCCACACCTAGTGCAGTGCCTGTAACATATAGCAAGTGGTACAGCAGGAAGAATGAATGAATGCTTTCCATGGATATGGTATGTTTCAGGGTGAGGGCCTGAAGGCCTAGGTTCCCATCCGGATCATCACTGGTCTGTTCTGGGCTAGCCTGGGGCAAGCACCTTCCCCCTTCTGAGCCTCCATTCCCCTTGTGATGTCTTACAGGAGGGTCATCACAGGCCGCGAAGGTCCTGGACATCCATGGTCTGGGAACCACCATGTTCCAGCTCAGAGGCCCAGAGTCTGGGGGCAGAGGAGGGGTTGTCTGCCAGGCTGGACATTACACCTCTGTCCAGTCCTCAGTTTCTCCTTTGGACCCTTGCTCCTCAAGCCAAATCAATCACACAGAGAGGAACAAGCCCTCCCATCCCCAAAAGCGACCTGATGCAGGAGAGGAGGCTCCCTTTTTGGGTGTGTGTCTTAGAAGGGAAAACACGTAACCTCAAAGGTAACCAAATATCCAGATCGTGATGGCTAGCATCGCATACCCCAAACCCACCTATTCATGAGCTTAACAAAAAGCTTCTTTAGAATACACTGTAAGGCCATTGAGAGGGAGAAAAGTCGCCTCTCACAAGCCCAGGCCAGCCCGCAGGGCCCGCCCTCCTAGCGTGCGCTCACACACACACACACACACACACACACACACACACTCAGCCGCTTACAAGGAGGCTCTGAGTTTTTAAAAGTAAACTCCACGGTTTCCGTTCTTGCCCTGGATTCAACTTTTGAAAAAAGGAACCGTTTTCCCATTTTCCCTCCAAATTTCCCCTCTCTCTAGTCCTCCCTCTGCCTCACTCCCGCTCTCCCTCTCTAACCCTGTCCCTACCCTGCACCACCCCCCAAGCTCCTCCTCCCCTGCAATGCTGACTCCATTTCCAACCATGCCCTGGGGCCCAGGCCTCCTCTCAGGGATGGGGGTGTCCTATCTGGTCTGGGGGAAGAAAAGCAGCTGGGGGAGATGCCACAGCCCCCTTTCACTCCATAGAACAGAGCTTTCTCAGGGAAGGAGGGCAGGACTGATGCTCCCATCAAGGCCCCCAGCATGGCCAAGAGGCCCACCTGGTGACAGCAGAAGAGGAGGGCTCCTATTTTAAGATGTTCCCCCTCCCACAGGGGCGCCTGGGTGGCTCAGTGGGTTGGGCATCTGACTCTTTTTTTTTTTTTAAAGATTTTTATTTATTTATTTGACAGACAGAGATCACAAGTAGTCAGAGAGGCAGACAGAGAGAAAGGAGGAAGCAGGCCCCATGCAGAGCAAAGAGCCCGATGTGGGGCTCGATCCCAGGACCCTGAGATCATGACCTGAGCCGAAGGCAGAGGCCTTAACCCACTGAGCCACCCAGGTGCCCCGGGCATCTGACTCTTGACTTCAGCTCAGGTCATGATCTCAGGGTCCTGGAATCAAGCCCTGAGTGAGGCTCCATGCTCAGCAGAGGTCTGCTTGTCCCTCTCCCTCTGCTCCTCCCCTGCTCACTCGCATACACGTGCACACGCTCTCTCACTCTTTAAAAATAAATAAATAAAATCTTAAAAAAAGAAAAGATGTATCTACCTATAGACTCCCTTTCCCAGAGGGGCCCCATTGGCCCTGTCACCCCTCCAGCTCCACTCGCAAGCAGGCCTCATTGCTTCCTCTCTGTCTGCGTCTGGGTCCTCTTTCTTGAACTTGCCTTTCACTACCCCCACCCCTGGCTCCTACCCCTTGCTGCTCCCACTCCGGAGACATTTACAGGTCCAGTCCAGGTGTTAGCATAGGGGCAGCAAGGAGGCCCCAGCACCTGCCAGCTGGAACCATGAGGCAGGAATTTCTCAGAGACAGAAACATTATCAGGATCAGTGTCTTTCAAACTTTTTCACTGCAACCCGCAGTGAGAAATTCATCCTATAAACATCAAATTTGTATATATTGTGTATATACCTATGTATTATAATCACATAGACACTTATTTAGGATTGCCAAATATAAAACAGAAATGGAAGTTTCTGGAAATAATACTTACCTTTATTCCATGGGAGACACTATGAAATTACTCTTTCCTATGTCATTATACCCTCCTAAATCGGTTTTACAACCTGCAGATGGACATACTCAGTGCTAGATGTGTCTGCTGGAGCAGAGACAGACTAAGAGTGAGGCTCCAAGCAGGGGCCCATGGGCCTCCCCTGGCTCAGCTGAGGCTCTCCTCGGGCCCAACAAGAAGGGTCTTGGAAGGAACAGGGTTCTAGGAGCCAGCATGAAAAAGATCCACATGAAAAGTTGGGACACACAGTCTTTTACTACTACAGAATATTCTCAATTAATACTCTCCTGAACTTACAGTTCATGACCCCAAGGGGGCCTAGAAGCCACTAGAGGTGACAAAATCATGTCACCAGTAAGTGGCTGAGTTGGGATTCGAACCCAGGTCTGCCCTGCTGGGCAGGCTCCCCCAGCCTCACGGCTCTCCCCCACCATCCCAGGAGTCAGGGCTCTCTTGGAGCTCCCTCTCTGATGGGGGAGTTGGACAGTCTGTTCTGGGCATGTGGGGATGGAGGCCCCCCCCAACTCGGCATGCAGGGGTGTGGCTGCCTGGCATGTGGGTGTGTGGGAGATGGGGAGCAGGGGCAAAGTCTGTGCGTGGGTGTGAGAAGGGGCCTGGGGTCAGGTGTGGCTCCAACAGCATACAGTTCCACCACTCAAGCTCACAGAGACTCCCTGCAGAAACGTAATAATGCTTCTATCATCTCCCCCTCTGGATTCTTTCCTCCCATATATATTTTTAAAGATTTTATTCGTTTTTATTTGACAGAGAGAGACAGTGAGAGAGGGAACAGAAGCAGGGGGAATGGGTAAGGGAGAAGCAGGCTTCCCGCTGAGCAGGGAGCCTGATGCGGAGCTCAATCCCAGGACCCTAGGATCATGACCTGAGCTGAGGGCAGATGCTTAATGACTGAGCCACCCAGGCGCCCCTCTTTACTCCTCTATTGAAAGGAGGGCTTTCAAATAATAAAGACTCCCAATTTAAGTATGATTTTCATAGGAAATTCTAGGGAAAGAAAAATATCTACTTAGAATTAAAATTAGTCATAATAATAATAAACGATATCAGTTCTGGAGTACTTGCTTGCGTAACCACAGCAACTGTTTTATGGAGGACCAGCAATGGCCAGCACTGGGCACAGAGTTACTAGGTGGCGCTCAGTAGTTACTGGAGAATGAATGAAGGGACCCAGGGACACACTAGAATTGCACATACATGCATCTCATTTAAACCCAATTTGATGTAACCTGAAAAATTCCAGCATTTCCCCGAGAGATATTTTCTTCTTTTTCATAATTCCTTCATCTGAAACTTTTGAAATTGGAGGGATCCTTGCTTCTGGGTTTAGAAGCACCCCCTCCTTCGGGTTTTCTCCCCCACAGCCTTGGGGTTTTCTTCCTGATTGTCCTTCCATTCCTAGGCAGTCTCTTCCAGGTTCAGTGAGGGACAGGCCAGTGCTCCTACACTGATCTTCCAAGACCCTCCTAACCCGCTCTGCCCCGGGGCACAGGTGATATTCCCCTTGGCAACCCAGAGGCAAGGAAGGAACCAGGACTGGAGCCCAGACTTCTGGATTCTTAAATCAGGACAAGCAAGGGACTAGAGCCTCAGAAAATCCTGATTCTAGTCCTGCCCTTCCCCTAAGTTAGGTGTGACCTTTAGAAAGTCATCACGCCTTTCTGGATTCACTTTCTTTTGAATATCTTTCCAAGGTCCAGGATTCCCCCAAACTGACAGATACCCACCCACTGCAGTGTCCCGGGCCTGAAACACCAGGCTAACCCCATTCAGCTTTCCATCCCCCTTCCTTTCCTCCTGGCAGCCCACTCCCAACAGAATTGGAATTTACACACCAAGAAAAATGCTGGGATCTGGGGCTCCTTAGCGGCGAGACCCTAGAAGAATCCTATCAGAACTCTGTTCACGACTGCAAGGAGTAGAATGATGGAGAAATTTGGGTTGGAGTCTTCCAATAGGAGACAAGCCCCTCCCACCCTCACCCCACAGTTTGCTCTGGCTTAGAATGCAGATTCAGTTAAGGCCGACAACCATCCACCCGAACCCAGGGTTTGAAAGACTCCACCATCGGGGGCTTCAACTGCAGAGGAACCCAGAGAAGGCAAAACTGTCCCTGGTCATGTGTCCTCATTTCCCCTCCTCTTCCTTGAGAGATGCCCCTGCCTAGTGGCACGGTCCGAGTTTGCCTCCCTCGCTGGCAGCTCAGTGGCTCTGTCCTGGGTTCTGCCAGTTCCCCCGCTTTTCCCCAGCTTTCCCCCATCCCTGTGCTCCTGGAGTAGGCCAAGTGGCCAAGGAAGTGGGACCAGTGGTTTCTCTCAGCCCCTGCTTGGGCACCTGCCCTGTACCCGATACACTGCCCATGCCCAGCCACCCTGCCCAAGGGCCTCCCCCTTCCCACCGACAGCCCAGACCAAGGCTCGGAACCATGAAGCAACTCCTCCAGCTCAAGGGTAGCACAGGGGACCTGAACCCACATTCCCCGACTCTAAAGCCGCTCGTCTGTCCACCGAAGCGCGCTCCAGACCCTAGGACTTGCAAACACGCGGGAGTCGGGAGTCAAAGCTCCCCTGTTCTCTGTTCCTTAATTTCGGGGGACCAGCAGACAACAGCCCCTCGTCACGTGTTCCTTCGCCCCATTCACGCTGCGTCCGCAACAGCCCGAAAGTTTGCCCAACTCCGCGGGCGGACGCGGCGGTCGCGAAGCCGCAGCGCACGCCTCCCCCCACAGGGGACACCGAGGCAGCGCAGCCCCCGCGCGCGGAGCGGCCGGTGGTCGGGGGACCCCGGGAGAGCCTCTCCCCGGAGGGAAGGGGACAGTTACCTTGAAGAGTTGGACGCCCTTCGCAAGAACTTCAGTGCCACACAGCTGGCGAGGCGGCCGGGGGGCTCGCGGGGCCCGGAGGCCCGGGGCTCGCGGCGCAGCGGGGGAGACGCTCTGCGCGCGCGCCGCGCACCCCTCCTGCCGCGGGCGTCCTGTCCGCAGGTCCCCTCAGGCGGCGGCCGCGGCGGCAGCGGCTGGGTTGCGGAGTCCCGGCTGGCCGAGGGAAGGGCCACTGCAAGGTGCCCGGAGCCCCTGGCGTCCGCGTCAGATGCCGGCCGGCGAGCGCGCGGAGGGAGAGACCTGGAGCGGCGCGGGCGCGTCCTCAGCTCTGCGAGCCCCCTCTCGAGCGGCGGGGAGGTAGGTGGGCGGGCGGGCGGGCGGGCATGGCGCGTGGTGACACATACATAGGGGCGGGCGGTGGCGGGGGGGG
>RCUC01063730.1:0-11717 GCA_003697995.1 Taxidea taxus jeffersonii
GCCCAGTGCTCTCAGCGTCCCCCTCATGATACAGAGGACATTTCTGGGCCGCGACTTGGCAGATCTGTGTTGTGACACCTTACCCACTTCACAGGGGCAGACTCCCCTCCCCTCTCTCGGGAGCTCGGTTGAACTTTACCGAAGGCATGGCTCCTTCCTCCCCTATTTGCCAGTAGGGAATAAAATAGAGCTGCAGTAGGAAGAAAACTATGCAATTAAAGTCCTCCTGGAAACGTGAGTTACAATTGTAAAACTCACCCAGAAGGATTTACTTGTGCCAGACGCTGTCTCCAGCACTTCTGTGGGCGTGACTGCACTCTATCCTTGCAGCCACCCTTGGAGGGGGCAAGAGTTGCCTGCAGCAGAAAGATAAAGAAGCCTCAGGGAGCATGAGGGACTTACCCAAGTTTGCACAGCTGGTGAGCATGAAGAGGCATTCAAACCTAAGGAGTCCATCTCCGAAAACCATGCTCTTCATTCCTCCCCCACACCCTGTCCCTTGGAGGCCAGGGCATTCGAGAAGACCCGAGTTTTCTTGCCTTAGCCATTCCCTGGGCCCCAGAGCCCCGAGCATATCATTGAGGGGTGTCTGGTGCCCTTTTCAGTTAACGATCCCCTTTGATCTGTGGCGTTTGCAGAGCTCGGCAGACAAGATGGTAATAATAGGGACGCCTGGGTGGCTCAGTTGGTTAAGCGGCTGCCTTCGGCTCGGGTCATGATCCCAGCGTCCTGGGATCGAGTCCTGCATCGGGCTCCTTGCTCGGCGGGGAGCCTGCTTCTCCCTCTGCCTCTGCCTGCCGCTCTGTTTGCCTGTGCTCGCTCCTGCTCTCTCTCTCTCTCGATCTCTGACAAATAAATAAATAAAAATCTTAAAAAAAAAAGATGGTAATAATAAAAAATAAATAAATAATATAAAATAAAAATTACAAAGAAAAAAAGATGGTTATGATCGCCCCAGCCCAAGGACTGGAGCCTCAGGAGCTGGGCCAGGGGTGGGGGGGCCCATGTTCTGCCACACCCTGGTGCCCCTCCCATCAGCACACACTCCAAATTGTGCACCTGTGATGTGCTGGGCTCTGTGGGACACACAGGAGCAGCTCGTATCCTGGAAGACAAGTGCCAAGTTCTGGTGTCGGTGCAGGGAGAAGAGACAGATGTGCCGCTAGCAGGCACGAGAAACTTGGCAGAGGGGCTGGGGGGCGGAGGTGTGCCATAAGTTAGGGTGTGGGAGGGACAGGAGTGGACAGAGGGCCCAGGAGGGATGAACAGAGCAGGGTGGTAAGCCCCTTGATGTCTGGTGTCAGAAAGACCAGGCTTCCCATTCTGGCCACGCCATCGGCCAGCTGAGTGACCCGCAGCGGGTCATTGAACCTTCCTCTCCCTACCCTCAGAGATGTTCACCACTTCCGTTTCCCGGCTCCAACACTCCAGCTTTTAACGGAATTGACTGCAAAACTCATCTTCATGAAGTCTAACCTGATCTGTCGGGCTGCTGGCTCATTTCCACTTCTCCTGCTCTCGAAGAGGCACAGGCCTGACCAGTCCAAGACAGAAAAGCATCCACGTTAAGGCCTCCTACAAGCCTTAAACATAAAGAAAATTATGGCCCTTCTCCCAAATGTACATAAAAATATACTAGATCATAAAACATAAAACTTATGTAAATGCCAAGGTTAAAATAACATCTTTCCAGATTTACTGTTTTTTTGCCCAAATCCTGGATTGCTTCCTTCATCAGAGTGAAACTTTTCCAACAGTTTTGGTGTCCTTGCTTTCTAATCTTTGTAGCACCTGAAGCGAGTTCCTATTCTGCCTTCTCCATTGTCTGGTTCTGGGGGGCGAGGGGCCCCCAGGGAGACAGCACCCGTTTGGCCTCTGGGCCCCATAGCCAGGCACTGGGACCAGGCCGGGTCATGCTGTCCCTGTCCCCACATAAGTGTGTGGGGGCCCGGGGCCCCCTGTGAGCACTGGTGGTGCGGTCGCCCTTCCTGAGTCGTGTCGGAGAACCCAGGTCTTGTCGTCGGTCGTGCCGAGCCAACAGCCCTTTCTGCCCTATCTCCCCACTGCCGCTTGGAAGCAAGGAGTGCAGCCTTCTCTGTCACTTGGCGGCATTGCCAGGGACCGGAAGTCATGTCTTCTACTTCATTGGCAATTTGACATGGCTGCTTAACAACCCGATTAATCAAACCCAGCTCATCCTGTTAGAATTAATGAGCCTAGGAAAGGCTGCCATGAATAATGAGGGCTTTCGCCCCTCCCCAACACCTCTCTCTGCTCACTCCCTCCTAGTTCTTTCTCCGAGTTACACAGCAACTACTCACTACCCAGTGCCCTTAGACCTGGGAGGCTGTAGCGGGTGCCCAGCAATGTGGGCATCTCCTGCCTCTTCTACTCTCCCAGGCACCGTGGCTGTCCACCAGGTGCCAGAACTGGCCATGTCCTAGAGACGCAAAACTGTCTGTTCATCAAAGAGATAGGAATGCATTTTGCCATCAACACCGCAAGGAGGATCTGTTTCAGGCACCACACCAGGTGCTAAGGATGGAAAGTTAGATAAGCTATTGTCCCTGTAAGCGATCATGGTGCAGGAACCCAGAGACAAATGGGAGAAGTGCTACAACAGCGGCTATGAGAAGGGCGGGAGCCTCAGTGAAGGGGGCCTGTCGATACTGGAGGAGTAGAGTGGGGAACCGGGAAGGGTTTACGGAGATGAGGCACTCTGAGCATTTCTGCTACCAAGTTCATTTATGGCACATATATACGTTGACTGCTGGGCACTGAGCAAGGTGCGGGGGTCTGGAAGTCCACAAATGGACATGGTTCCCATTCTCATGGAGCAGACATCTCATCCCCATTCTTTGGGACAATGCAGGGAACCTGACAGACACTTGATTAATTTTTTCATTTACTCATTCAAACACAGCTGTTGTTGAGGGCCTTCAGGGAGTAGGGCTAGGCATTGAGGGGATAGGGTCCAAAGATGAACCACCCCTGATCCCTGCCTTCCGGAGCTTCTCTGAATGTTAGAGAGGCAGACTCACAAATCCTAACATGTAACATGTAAATGCTCTAACAGGTATATACCCAAGGCACTCTGCAAAAGGTGCTTAGAAATCAAAGCACTGAGCTCAACCTGGAGAAGACCCAACCCGGGGCGACTCCCTGTAGGAGGTGGCATTGGAACTATGGTGAAGATGAGAAGCAGTTTGACAGACAGACCAATACAAAAGAATATTCTAGACCTCATCCAGGCCAAGGTGTGGTCTTTGAGTGACAGGGGGTGAATTGGAAGGGAAAGATAATTCTATGCATCTTTGGAGGAAACAGCTGGTTCTGCAGTCTACGGCAAAGAACATGATTAAATATATTTTATAGGTCAGGTGTTTCTGTGCTTGCTTATCCAAAACTGGGAGCAAGATGTGGTTTCTTGAATGATGGAATCTCCAAATTAGCAGGGACACGGTTTAAGTAACCAAATTGCAAACACACCAGTGTGAGGCTCAGGACCATCTTCTGGGTCCTTTGGCAGGAGAGAGATGGAAGGGCTGGGTCCAGAATAAATGAGGTGGGGGTAGGGAGGTGGGTATAGGAAGTAAGGAGAAAGGGAACCCTGGAGTAAGTCAGAAGAAAGCCCAGGTTGGGGGAGGTGGGTGGGCCCAACTGCTTAAATCTCTAGGAAAGTAAATGAAGGAGTTGAGTCGGTTGGATTTAGCAAGCAGAAACCATGGACTCTGAGCTGGGAGGGGGAAGGACAACACAGAGGGGAGAGAGGGTAAAGGGAGGGGAGAGAGAAAGGAAAGGGGTTGTGGAGGCTCATGGAGGCACTGCAGGCCACCATGTCAGGTCTGGCAGGAAGCCAAAGCCCACCAACTTCAGTCATGGTCATGGGCATGTTGTCACAGGGTATACTGGAGGCTAAGCCCATCTCTGTGATCCATGCAAGCCATCTAGCTGGGCCAGGCCCTCTGCTTCTCTGCTTCCAGACCTGCCCAGACTAGGCTTCACGTCCACTCCCAGCCAGGCCCCAAGTTCACACCTGCAGGGATACACATCTCACCTCTTAGGTACCTGGGTTCAGCCCTGCCCCCACCTGCCAAGCTTTTGCCAACTAGGGACCCAGGGCAGGAGGCTTCACAGAGGGACCGGGGTCTCCATGTATTGGCCTGCAGGGGAGTACAAAAGGCTCCAAACTTGGGCCAAATGACACTCACAGTATATTTAGAAGAACTGCTTTTGTTGTTGACATTTCACTATTGGGAGACTTTACATAAAAATTGTCACCCAGATTCCCACATGTACAGTGGGATGGAGCTAATGGTGGCTGTCCCTTTAACTTGGGGTCTGGGCCTTAGATTGGCCCCAGTCCCTACTAGCTGCTTTGTGTCACTTGCAAGGTCTTTCTGGCTCTGAGGGCATCTGAGTTTGAGACCCCTTTACAGAGAAGTCCATCAGGCTGACAGGGGGCTTTGAATGGCAGAGGGCTTCCATAAAAACCGACCCACTCATTTCACAAGCACCCTAGGACTTGGGCAACACCCAATGGGAGCCAAGGCACCAAAATGCTAGTTGAGTACTCTGAAGCTGCCTGAATCCCCTGTTCCCCGTGGATTCTGGTGCTTCCCACCAAAGCCAGTGACCAGTTTAAGTGGAGTGGTCTGTCCTACCCCAGTGGCCCAAACCATCACTCCAGCGGCCACCCACCTGCCAGACTTCAGATCCAGAACTCACCACCTTCTGCCTCTCTCCTGCAGGGGGAGCTGCTGAGCCCGTGCCGCTGTGATGGCTCAGTCAAGTGCACGCACCAGCCCTGCCTCATCAAGTGGATCAGCGAGCGGGGCTGCTGGAGCTGCGAGCTGTGCTACTACAAGTACCACGTCATTGCCATAAGCACAAAAAATCCTCTGCAGGTATGAGCGGGGCGGAAGAATGTTTTCTTTAGCGTGGAGAAAAGGAACAAGATGGGCTAGGTGGGCACGATTGCAGTGGCATGCGGGCAGATGGGATGAGAGAGCTCTTGTGTTTTCTCCTTAGCCTTAGCAAGAAGAGAAAGGGATAGGGCAGAGACAGAAGGAAAGAGATGTGGAGAAGCAGATGGTAGACAGGATCAGTGAGCTAAGGGATGGATGGATGAGTGGATGGATGGATGGGTGGATGGATGGATGGAAGGATGGATGGATGGATGGATGGATGGATGGATACAAGGGTGAGTGGATGGATAGATGGGGGGTTGATGGATGAATGGATGGATGGGTATAAGGGTGGGTGGATGGATAGATGGGTAGGTGGATGGATGGATGGATAGATGGATGGAAGGATGGATGGATGGATGGATGGATATAAGGGTGAGTGGATGGATAGATGGATGGATGGAGGGATGGATGGAAGCAGAAAGGGAAGAAAGAAGGGTGGGGAGGCAGGGAGGAAAATAAAAGAAAGAGGGCAGATGAGAGAAGGATGGAAAAAAGATGAAGAGTGAGAGGTGTGGAAGAATGACTGAAGGAAAGCAAAGAGAGGAAAAAGCAGAAATAAGGAGCAGACTCAGTGGCCCATCCCAGAGTTTAAGGTGCATCCAGTTAATCCGGAATCTTGCTAAAATGCAGACTGTGACTCAGGAGTCCAGGGCTGGGCCTTAGATTCTGTGTTTCTAACAACCTCTGGGTGGTGCTGATGCTGCTGGCTCACAGACCACATTCCTTGTGACGGGGGCCAGAGAAAAATGGAGAAGAGACAGGAGAGGGAGGCCGCGAGAAACAGAATGGAAGGAAGAAGGAAAAGGAGGGACTGAGAAGGGGCTACCATCAGGGGCAAGGGAAGAGAAGCCAGACTGGGGTGGGGTCTGTCACATAGATTCCAGGGATTGGGACAGGGCTGCACCCCCATCCTTCTCCACCCTCCGGCCCTACCCTGACACATCCCTCATCCCTAGTGCAGCTGGTGGGCCCTATTCCACTTCATAAATCCTCCAGACCCAAGGGCTCTCCCTGCACGGTGCACCCGCATATAGAGAGCACTTCGCTTCCGAAAATAGCTGCACCTATGTTCGGTCAGCTGATTTTAGGTTGCCCCATAATCCATGAGCCGCCACACCAGTGGCCTGGCACAGTTGCTTCGCTCCTCCTTTTCTTGGGGGGAGGGGAAGAGTGGATTCTGCGGGCCCAGGAGGGCGGGGGTGTGGTGTGACTGTGGGGCTGGGAGCTTCCTGTGCAGGGGCAGCTGGAAACCTGGAGCCAGGAGTGAGTGAGTGTGTGTGTGTGTGTGTGTGTGTGTGTGTGTCCGTGTCCGCGCTAGAGCATGCCTGTAGGCCAGCAGGGGGGCGTCATTTCTGGAAGGAGGCCTTAAAACTCCCAGGCACCTCAGAGGAAGGGTCAGAATGAGAGGGGCCTCTCCCGGTGCTGGTCCCATTTTCCGTCATTCATTTCAAATCTCCAAGTGTCTTAAAGTAGCAGGTTGTGAGAATGCTGATTCCATGACCTCTGGGCTGCGTTCGCTCCCTTCCCAGCTGGATCCAAAGGCCCACCCCAAAATAACCCCTTGGCTCATAAACAGGCACCAGACCTTGACTCATAAAATGAAAAACCATTTAGGGATCATTCCCCTCATCCCCGGGAGTCAAAAAAAGAAAGAAAAAAGAAAAGGTTATTCTGATCTCTTAAGTATGGTGAGCAAATGTCCATATTGACAACACTGATTCATGAATTTAAGTGACTAACATGCCTTTCACTGTGAGTTTCTAAGCCCTGGGGACTTTCTCTGATTCTGTTGCTCCTGGAAATGCATGATGTGTGCTCAGTAACTGCCACTGCACTTTTCCGGATAGCACCAGAAGAAGGAAGTAATTTGGCCTAGCGGCAGTGTTGTGTGGTTGTGGACCAGATTGTCCCAGCTGTGTGTCCTGAGCTTCTCAGGCCCGGGCAAGAGTGGGATGGCTGCTGTGGAGCAGCTCATGCTCCTACAGCCAGCGGAAGCACCTACCGTCAGGGGGTGCCTCCTGCAAGCAAGTGGCTCCATGGCGGAGTGGGGGGGCACCAGGGTGACAAGCTTCTGCTGTCAGGGCGAGGGCACTTCACCCACGTCTCAGGTCCTCCAACACATGAGCCAAGCCCCGTATAAAGTTGTGAGAAACAGCGCTTACCATGGCACATTATCTCAGTGACAATCCGCAAGTTTCGGTTTCTAGCAGAAAAGCCATGGAGAGAGGAATCTCGGGTTGGCCTCGGGGCTTTCTGGCTGCTCCTCACCCTCTCTCTGCTACAACTGAACTATAGTTATATTAACAAACATTTAGTTAGTGCTCCCTGGGGGCGAGTCACTCTAAGTCTTTGCATTATTATCTCATTTAATATCGAAAACAACCTAGGGTTGTGGGCACTGTTCTTCCCAATTCACAGATGAAACAGTGGAGGGACAATCTGATCAGTTACCTTCGCGGGGTGGGCTTGCATAGAGGGGTCTGACTCCTCTGACCTTTGGTGCATAGGCATGGCTTGGCTGAGTGCATTTGGGAATGTCGCACCTGAAAAAAAAAAAAAAGGAATACCCCATCTGAACATGCGTCACTGTATTTTTGCTCAAACATACTGAAGAGAAGAAATGACAGCTGCTCGTCCCCTTCAAGGAATTCATTCATTCAACCTCACAGTACTCTAGGGAGTGAGAAGGGCCAGTTATTTCTATTTTTATGAAAGGGAAAACTGACAGTCCTTATGACTTACTGACTTCTCCTAGGTGATACTTTGTAAGCTGCAATAGAGCTCAGCCAGAATGGGGTCCTGACCCCTTCCTTGCTCAGTGCCCCTTCCTGGGTCAAAGAAAACAGCTGGTCCTGGTGCTGCAGTGCAGGGGGTATACTGGGATCAGAACCTCCTTAGGAATACTGGGATCATGATAGTGGGATCAGAACCTTGTTGGAAATGAAGCCCCAGTGTTGGGGGTAGCAGAGTCTCTGGAGCTCTTCTTCCCTTCCCAGCCTCCCTTGGAGGTCTCAGAGCTGTCTTGTCCTCTCCTGCTCTTTGCAGCTCTGCTTCCCACTCCTTTCCTAGAGATTCCCATGGGACAGACAGGGGGAGGGTCTATCTACAGCACCCCACCCTGTTCCCTTCTCATCATGCTTCAGACTGTAGTCAGGGACTGAAGTTCTACAGTTCATTGGGGGACGAGGCATTAGGGTGGCTTTAGGGACTAAGGCACTTTCTGTGCCTCTATATTTGGGGGTTTTGAAGTCTGGAGCAGGAGAAAGTGAAGATTATCGATGACTCAGTGGTCAAAACAAAGAGCTCCATCAGGAACCCTCTTCACAGACAGAGAGGCAGGTTCTGGAGGAAGCATTTGTGGTTTAGTATTTGAGAGGAGTCTATAGGATCAGACCACCTTCTGGAAAATTCCCTTGCTGTGTGTAGACCCAGGCTGGAGGAAGCAGTGGAAAATTGAAAGGCCTAATTACCTGTAGTAGGATGCTATCTGTACAATTAAATGTAAAGGCTGATGTCCTACATCTAGAACAGCAGTGAAATGTATTCCAATGCTTACCATTCTTTAGGAGATGCTGGCCAGTCCTCCTGGAGCCAGAATGAGAGCTTGCATCCATGCCATTTAGTGTGGAAGAAGGACTCACTGTTGGCAGATGGAATGTTGTCTGATTTTTCTGGGGAGTTCAGGCTGAAACGCCTGCTGGGGGTGTTCCTTGGGCTTTACACAAATCCCGACAATCACAAGATGGTACTGCACTCCAGCTTCCCAAATGGGGTCCTGTTACTTCCCTGCTTAAAACCGTTCCGTAGTATCCTATTTACTCATAGGACACAACCAAAATTCTGCGCATATTCTTCAAGATTCTACATGGTCTTCTCTTCGTATTTTTCCAGCTGTTTCCCCCCCCACACTCTCTTTTGCTCTCTTTGCTCCACCCTTTCTGGCCTTCTTCCAGGTTTCCATACTCAGTATATATATTTTTTCCACCACCGGACCTTTGCACATGTTTTCTCCTCTGCCTAGAGCACTCTTCCCTCCTCTCTTTGCCTAAACTCCTCCTCAACACAAGCATTGGTTCTTCTGACAAGTCGAATCTGCCTACAAAAGGCCCTCATAGTTCTATGTACCTCCATCACTTATGCCTGATGAACTATAGCTGTAAATACATTATTTGATCATCTGTGTTCCCTAGACTATAAATTCTATGAGGACAGAAATCTTACATATTTTTGCTTACTGCTTTATCTCCAGCACCTAGCAGAGTACATATTTGTTGAGTGAGAGAATGAATAAATCCCAAACTAAAATCCAACTCCAGGCACATTTAGGCCTGTGCTACTGAGGCCAGCCATAGAATCATAGAATTTCAGAGTTAAAGCCCATCCACACCCCAGCCTTCAATCCATCCATCAACACTGCTATTGGCATAGTGCTTTTTCTGTTAAAAAATGAAATATCAGCGTTCACAGATAGTAAAGTATACTGTTTTTCTTCTCTCTCCCCCACATCCTGTGTCCTCTCCTTGTCTGTTGCATTGGTAATCGCTAGCATTTATATTAAATGACATGCCAGGTGTTGTTGTAGAAAATAAGTAAAAAAAAAAAAAAAAAAAAAGGCCTGTGCCCTATCAATGTGAAAGTAAACAGTGTTGCTCTGAAAAGAATATTCTGGGCCCTGGAACACCACCCTCACTGGCCTATACTTTCACTTAGTCTGGATCATAATAAATCATAAAGGCCTTCCTTCCCAGCCACAACTGTGCAGAACCCCCTCTCTGCAATAACTTCTGACCATTTGGTATGATACCAGTTTCCTCCATATTGAAAGGGGAACATAAAACTCAGAATGTTGGAACAATAGCCATTAACAAGTTAAAAAGTCCTGTATCAAAATCCAAAACCCGAGGTAAGAGGTTGTGACTGCAGAAGGAAGAGGGATGGGAATGGGGTGGAAATGGGGTAGGGGCATCCAAGCAACAGCTAACCTGTCCTTATCTTCTTTGCAGTGGCAGGCCATCTCTTTGACGGTCATTGAGAAGGTTCAGATTGCAGCCGCCATCTTGGGTTCCCTCTTCCTCATCGCCAGTATCTCTTGGCTTATCTGGTCAACCTTCAGTCCCTCAGCAAAATGGCAACGCCAAGACCTCCTCTTCCAGATCTGCTATGGGATGTACGGATTCATGGATGTGGTGTGCATAGGTGGGTCTGGGGGCTTGTCTCTATGGGAAGTGGGGAGCCATATGCTGGTGAGCTAGACAAATCTCTCAGGATCCCTCCCTCTGAAATGTTGAAGCACAAGGCTTGAGAGATAGAGATTAGATAGAGGTAGGAGCCAACACTTTAAATTTGAGGTGTCAGTGGGGTGGGAGAGGAGGCAGGCCAAAGAGGAAGATCTAAATCTTTCCCAAGCAAATCTGTTCTTGCCCAGTTGAAGATAAGGATAAGGAGGCTTGCCTCTAAGGAGAGAAGAAAGGTCAGTTGGTCAGTCTGTCTGCCTCAAACCGAATGTGGAAGCTCTCTTCTCCGTTGTGTTCTCCATGGCTGCCAAGCCATGACAAGGGATGACTATACATTTAATTCATTCACTTCCCAGCAAAATGCCCAGAAACAGCCATCATGATACCTGCCCCTCCCCCCTTTTCTTCAGCTTTCCATGAGCCAATTATAATGCCCCAGATTTTTCTAGTCTGGTGGTTTTCAAACTGGATGTAGTCCCGATGTTCCACACACAGCTTCAGGAACCAATTTAGGAGTGGGCAATGGAACGCTCTGCAGACAGGCTCTGAATCTTCACCCTTGCTTCACCTTGACTTTTGGTACTTTAATCCACTTAACATACGTTTCTGTTCTAAATAACTCCTCGGTGTTTGAGAAAAAAAGTTGGAAGCCCTCCACTTTAATTCCTGCCTGTTCCCTTACACCAATCCCAAATCTGTGTTCTTTCCTCTTCTATTATGTTAGGTTGATTGGTAGAGGCCTGGGTCTTTTTGTTCTTCCACACAAATGCTTTTTGTTTTCAACTCTGAAGCTGTCATTCAGTGACTGAGGTCCTGGTCTTCTCTCAGGGACATGAAGCACTGGTCATTCTGCCTAACCTGAAAGTCTCAGGTTGTCCCCTACGCCATGATGCTGATTGCACCGAAGTTCCACAGTTGTGTTCTCTGGGCTTTGGTTTGTATATTATATCAAATATGCTACACTGCTCTGTCTGGCAGGAAAACACCTATTAGCTAGAATTTGGCTGGGAGGATGCTATGTGAGTTTCTTTGGGGTTCTTTAATATCAGACTCTGAGAGGCCTGGAGACTTGCATCCTGACTGTAGCAGCCAGAGACCAGTGATGCTGGCACTTGGATACTTGTCTACACATCTCACTCCCTCTCTCTGCTAGCTAAACCAATATATCCACCCCGAGTTCAAGAGCCTTTTTAAAAGCACCCTTTTATGGCATCTGGTTTGGAGGACTGTGGAAGAGAGGACTGCAAATGGGGAGGAATTTGACTTTGAGCATTTCTAATTTAGTTCCCCCTCCACCAAAATCCCTTCCACCTCCACTGAGGCATGGGTGGTGGCTGCCAGAAACCAGGTGTGTCTCCATATGGAAGTGTACGGCTCGGGCATGAAGGAGGGCAGCAGCGGAGGGCCTGGAGGAGCCTCTCCAACTGCCCTTCATTCTCCTTCAGGCAGGCTTTTGACTGGTCCTGATGTGTGCTTCGACGAGACTTGCTTTCCTGTCATGTGTGTATTAGTC
>RCUC01063731.1:0-18406 GCA_003697995.1 Taxidea taxus jeffersonii
GGGGGGGGGGAACACATAAAACACACAGGTAATAATGACTCAGGGGTATCTTTGTAGGTAGGTTAATGGCTTGTGTACTTTCAGGATGGTCCCATCTATTTTTTGTTTGTTTGTTTGTTTGACAGAGATTTCAAGTAGGCAGAGAGGCAGGCAGAGAGAGAGAGAGGAGGAAGCAGGCTCCCTGCCTCACAGAAAGCCCGATGTGGGGCTCAATCCCAGGACCCTGGGATCATGACCCAAGCCAAAGGCAGAGGCTTTAACCCACTGAGCCACCCAGGCACCCCTATTTTTTTCTTGTTAAGACTGCATTCATTTATTTGACAGAGATCAGAGAGCCAGGCAGAGAGGGGGAAGCAGGCTCCCCACCGAGTAGAGAGCCTGATGCGGGGCTCAATCCCAGGACCCCGAGACCATGACCCGAGCCGAAGGCAGAGGTCCTAACCCACTGAGCCACCCAGGCACTCCTATTTTTTTTTTTTTTTAAGATTTTATTTATTTGAAAGAGCTTTCATGAACTGGGGGGAGGGGTACATGGAAAGGGAGAAGCAGACTCCCCACTGAGCAGGACACAGGGCTCCATCCCAGGATGATGGGATCATGACCTGAGCCAAAGGCAGATTCTTAATCATCTGAGCCATCAGGCAGGCACTGCATGACTGTCTGTCTTTAGCTGTCTGTCCATTTGTTTGAAGGATGCTTGGTTATGGTGCTTATTATTGTTTCAGTCATTAAATTTTATATGAAGGAGAGCAGGAGTGGGGTAAGTATAGAGATCTTGGTGCACAACTTTGGTATAAGTCATCACTCAGCAACTGTATATGGAGCATTTAGCATACATTTGGGCCCTCTGGATTCTTTGGATGTAGAGATGATTGTATCTCTTACTATAAAAGAAAATTTAGCTGAGTCAGAATCAATAGACATTTGTCGAGCACCTAACTGTATTTCTGAATCTGCCATGCACTTCTTTTTACACTGCCTAAGCATTTACTTAGTGACTTCATGTGTTTAACCCCAAGAGCATCTGTGGGGTCATTGGGGGCTCTGTCTTCATCTAAGGATTTATAAGGCTCAAAGGGGTTGTAACTTTTCCAAGACACACATCTTGTACATAATTCTGTGGAATTATGAGGGAAGCTCAGGTTACTTAACATTTCCACTATAACAACTACACATCCTTTGGGTAATTAATCTGGGTGATTAGAAGCTTAATCTTAAACAACTCCTAGAACTCATATATGTTCTTTAAAGGTCTGAGTGGTTTAAAATATTCTCATACCTACTTTTACAGGTTGACTATGTCATTAAGGAAGCAACTAATCTAGATAACTTGGCTCAGCTGTATGAAGGTTGGACAGCCTGGGTATGAATGGTGAGACAGTAGATGAGTCTGGTTAAGCGAGGTCAGACATCCACCAGAATCAACTCAGCCTCAGGCATCCAAAGCCACACCACAGTCGGTGGTGATGCAACTGGGGGCTTACTCTGAGGAACCCTAGGAAATCTCGGTGCGCTAGGAAGTGAATCCTGCAGGACAGCTGCACTCAGGGATACGCCCAACACCATGGCCTGCAACCCCAGGGTCAAGGGTGAAAGAAAGAAAGCTCACCGCCTGAACATGGAGATTGTCTTTCTGCCACAGAACAGCTGCAAACGTGTCAGGAGGTTAGCTGCAGAAAGAAATCGGGATGCTGCGGAGCACAGAGTGATTTGGAACTCCATTCCACCTGACCCTGTGTGTACAATCCAGGAAAAAACAAACCCCGCTCAGAAACAGAGAAAACTGGGGCCGCGAAGAAATCACAGCCAAGGAAGATTTGATGCATTCAGATTCTCGTGTAACACTTGTTGCTCGGCAACAGTACTGGTTGGGTTGACCAGTAGGTACAAAAAGGCTATGCGATAAGAATTTCAGAAATGGACTGGAAATGGAGAGCTATGTAACAGACACACTACATTGGAAGAACTTACTTCTGAAATGAAGGGAAAAAAAAAACCTACTCATCGTCCTCCTCCCCAATCCCACACCATCTACCCATTCCCCTTTTACCTGATCTAGTAGATTAGCCATCTTTCTAATTTACTTTTATTTCAATCCTTATATTTCATATGCCTCCATCTCGATGTTGTTAACTTAACAACTTATATTTGGAGTGACAAACAGAAATTTCTCCAGAACAACTGATAACATGGAAAATTCAAGGATTGTTTAAAGGTCTGATGATCACATACAAAATATAATTCTGGTTATTTAAGTCATTTCTGTGATTCTATCATGTACAGTTTCCAGAATTGTCACTGTGCATTCAAAAGTAATGAATCTAACAAACATTTGATTTAATGTCTCCCCTTTGCTTATAGTGTGCATTTTTGGGAGGTCATTCAAATTTTCCCTCTTCTGCGATTGCTGTAGTTTCTTTCATAGAAAGTAGCTAGTCCAATGTAATCTTTCACCTTTTTAAAAACCAGGATAGAGTACTATTAGAGTTTTACATTGTTGATGAGAGAGTAACAATAAAGTGATGTTCTGGTGGAGGTAGAGTGAGATGTTTTTTAATCGTTTTCTCATTTGATAATTTTAATTTACACTATGTAAATTAAAAGTGCTTTGGTTTACCTGGCATTTTAGGACATGTACATGAAACATCAGCAAAAATGAGAACCACCACCATCTTTTCTTAAGTTCAGTTTTTAGTCTGTGAAGTACTTTACTTTTTGCACAATTTTAATAGTTTGCTGTGAATTCATGATCAAGGTTTCCTTAAATTTAGTATTGCACTTCAGTACTGTAAGCTGAATTGTTGATCCAAAATAAAAATCCAGACTAGAATAGGATTCGTAAAATCACGTATCAACACAAAATAGAACACAAAATCTTGATTGAGTACCTTTTTCCTGCATTTTAGAGGTTAGGACTGTGATCATTTCTGGTTGCCAATCTTCACAGACAAACTTGAAGGGTATTAAGGAAAAATTCCACATAGCTCTGGCCTTTTCTGTATTCTGATTGCCACATTAATCTATAATCTTAACATACCCATGAGAGAATGCATCTCAGTGCTTTTCTAATACTTAGGCAAGTATTATAAGAAAGGTGGTATTTTCAAATACCCGGGTGTCTAATAGCAAGTTAAGGAACCTAGTGCATCAAATTTTATTTTCTTCATTCATTTGAACCTTATTTTCACAATCAAAACAACCTATCTGGAATAATAATGCCATATTGTGTTATGCACGCTGCTTTATTTCCTAGAGGCTGTGTGGGAGCTACTGCACTTACCACTTGATTACCTCTGCTCTCTCAAAAGTAAAGTCTTTTTCAGCAACATTCTTTATTGTTGGAGGAAGAAACTTTTATCACAGTGATAAAACAAGTTCACACTAGTTTGTCCCTACAGGTAGTATTCAGAAATTGCTTTTTGTTTGGTAAAGAAGAGAAATGAAATAGGTGAATTTTATTGCCTGTGAATTTCAGGCCTCAGAGGTATCTGGCACCTTATCCGAGCAAAAACAAAACAGCTTTATATCAGAAACCTGTGCCTCTGGTAAATTATCCATCACTTTTATTTCAAAATGGTCCCTCAGAGAACAGTGTGGCATGTACATGTTTGGTTGTGGGGCAGATGTAACTGAGGACTTGAAAGCTTGCTCTTTACTGCACTCTGGACAGTAAAACCCCAGTCCGTGTGGTCTGGCTTCCTCTGGGAAGTCATTCTGCTGAGCAGCCTTGGCTTTTTGAACAGTTATAAGCAAACTCCACAGATGTAATCACTGGTGAAATTCAGCCCTGGTGATAGAGCAGATTGAGAAGACAGGGCTATTGGGGTATTATCTTGTAAAATAAAGTTTGGAGTGCTTTCATTAGTCATACATTTTTGAGGATATAAAACACCTGTGGAAAACCAGGGATCTGCTCTTCTCTTTTTGTCTCTCTCTCTCTTTCTCTAAGATTCAGGGGGTATAGAATAACCTACAACCTCTTCAATTCAGAGTACCCTTGGAAATTGAAGTTTATCTTAAGTGTTTTGTTGTCTTTGATTTTCTAAAATTGCTTGAATTTTATTTCAAAGCTGTGGAGGCTTAGTTGGTTTATGGAGCTGTGTGTATTTCTTAGTTTTTCTTTGCTGTGTCTTGCAGGATCTCATTCTTTCTGGTCATGAGTTGTTAACATAGTTTGCTAGATGATTATGAACATTCTTTTGTGTCTGGCACTTGTGAGTTTTGAGCTATGTGAGATTTCTGTGTGTGAATTGATAATCAAGCTCTTGATCTACTTCCCTACATTGTTTTTTTAGAGCCCAAACCCCAGGTTCAGGGTGAGGGTTTGTGTCACAAAGAAAAACTTCCATCACTTCTGCCCTTAACACTTGCCACTATTACCTAAGCTTAGTATGTAGTTTTCTTAATATTGTCTATATTTGGTATTTGCATTGTTTTTGTTTGTGGTTGTTCTGATGTGTGAAATTTAAGGAAAGAGCCATTAAAAAATGCCGAGCAGGGCAATGCAAGTACAGCCAAATATTAGAGTTGATGTGCAATCTTAGGTCCTTTTAAATCTGAGGTATTATAGGCAGTACTTTAAAATGAAAAGTCTTCCTGGCCTATTATCCTCCACATATTTGTAATTACTCTGGGGGCTTACCTGTTTTGGCAGTACTAAAATCAAAGGAGCTGGTTCTTCTTTTCTCCTAATTCTTTTCATATTAAAGGAAGCACCTACAATTAGCCTGTTAGTCCTATTCATACACATCAAAAATCAGTGACTGCTTTACTGTTAGCACACGTAGCTTTGTTTTAGACAAAATTATATGTGAAAACCAGTGACCTTCCATTCTCTATCTTGGGCTTGTAAAATATCAGTACTTTAGAGCTCTAAGTCTGCCTCCTTAAGTCAAGGAAGCAGACTTAGAGTAATGTAAGAGTCACTTAAAGAAGGTAGATTCTGTTTTCAATATTTGGGTTGTATTAGGAACATTCCTTCAGTGGAGGAAACTAGCGTTACAGATTTTTCCAAACATTGCAGAAGGGGAAATCCACTGTATTATGAATCTCTAAGGATTTGTTGTTGCACTTTTCCTGCCTTTTAGGCCTGGGTAACAGTGTCACCATCCCTTTTTTACAAAAGGGCAGTGGACTCTGAGAAATTTTAAAAATTCAGGGGTTAGTTGTACAACGGGAACCCCTTGGAATCCCTTGTTTTCTATGGGAATTTGGGCTTACTAGGGAAAAGCTGTTTGTTGTGCTAATGTAAAACTGTCATACAATTAGTTTGATTTTTTTGAAGATGGCAAACTCAAGGAATTGCATGTTCCATAATGCAGGCTTGTAGAATGTTTTTCTTTCAAAACAGGCCGACTTTTTTCTTTTCCTGGCAGTCCAAGTTTCAGCTCCTATCTAAAGTTCTTGTGTCAGTTTTTTTTCTGGTTTAAATTTCTCTTATATTTCCACCTGTAATGTCAGTGGCAATATCATACTTCACTTGTTAATTTACCATTATAAGAGCAAATTGAGTTGAACTGAATCTTCCTTGTCCTAGTAACATTGTATAAATAAAGTGGCATCTCTGTACAAAAGGTTGTAATGCCTCCCGATGGATATAATTTTGTGATTGTATTTAAGATTAAAAGTTGAATAAATCACACCAGCTTCCTGAAAATGTTCATAATGCATCTTTTGGAAAACAAAAATACATGCCTACTTTGTGCATATTTGCATTAACACAGCAAAGATTGTATGAAATACATTTTTCAGAAAATAAAGTCTTAAAAGACATAGCATTTAAGCTCTGAATTTATTGGTCGAAGTAGTATTGGTTCCAGAAAACTTGCTTTTGGAATATGGGTAGAGTTTTTGTTGTTGTTGTTTTTTTTTTTTAAGTATTAATACTTCCAAAAATTTTTGTAAAGCTTAGTTCTCAACTCATTCTTAAGGATTTATTTTTATCTTTATACCCAGTATGGGACTTAAACCACAACCCTGAGATCAAGAGTCACATGCTTGGCCAACTTGAGCCAGCCAGGCACCCCCAAGGTAATTTTTTTTCTTTTTTGTAAATCTTCGAAGTAGTATAGTATTTTTTTAGCAACAGTGAACATTTTACTTCTGTGGGTAAGTTCTAGTATTGTAATTTGTTAAGCTTAACTTTATTAGTATTTAAAAACAAACCACAGGACATTACTGGCATGTGTATCCCCTTGGGTGTGATCGCTCTGAAGGAAAATAGAATTAAAATGTCTGGCTTGTTTTAAATATCTGGAAATCAGATTGCCCTTTGTTGTTGCTAGATTATAAGAGAATTTGTGTTAACTGTGTTGTCATGGGGCACCTTTCAAAAGATCACATCCTGTTTTTGTAGTTGAAAAACAAAGCTCAAAAGAAAGCACTGAGGGTAGGTGCTTTTTAAATAATTAAACCAATTGGAAGTTGACAGAAAGACCTTGAATAGGTGCTCCTGGACTGTGAAGTTGCAAATAGATCTGGGAGCACATTCCTTGAGTAACAAAAATATTGGGGAGTGGGGAGACTGTGCTGCTTGAGTTGTTTCAACTTTTTTCCACCTACTTCAATTTCACAAGCCTGTGCTGGAAGTCTTAAGTAGTATATAGGGAACTTGGGTGAACCAGAAGCATTTTGTAGCAGAGACTGGTTTCCCAAAGTAGAGATGTTATTTTTAAAGGGTAAAAATTCTGTGGCTTCTTTGGAAGGAGATAGTCCTGGGTCTATCCCAAGATTTTTGTACCCAGTGCTTAATATATTCACTATGTGGCTGATGACTGGGAACTTTTCTTTTGAAGAGGAATAAGAGGGCCTGCTCCTCAAACTTAATAGCTTTAAAATCTCCCCAAATGGGATCTCTGTATCAACTGGCTGCATCTTACCTACAGAAACTTATTTTCCCCCCAAAGTGGCACATCATTGAAGAGTCCCCTTCGCAAAGGCTTTCTTTCCCCTCTTGAGTGTTTCTACCCCCATCCAGAAGCCGGGCCACCAAAGGTCCACGGTAAATTTCACACCCTTCCATGAAATTCACACTGTTCCTGTCCTCAATGGATTTCCTAGGGGCAGCTGTGTCCTCTCACATTTCTTTATGCCTTACCCTGAACTGTTAAGAATCTGGGTATTTAAGGAATTCTTTTAAAGTAAATGTACATTTGGGGTATAATACAGGTGATTATAAAAAAAAGGCTGAAAGGTAAAAGCTATGGTACATTTTCCTGAAACATCTCTGACCAGGTCAACATTTGGCATGGTTTTGCTCATGTTAATGAAAATCAAAGCACTTAATGCATCTTGAAATTTTGCAGAGAAAAGACGTGTAATTTATCTTAGTATTATCTAGTAGTTCTAGTTCCTAAATTGCTGACGAATTCCACGGCTTAAGAGTGGGTTTACATCTTTTCCTTAGCAAGACCTCCAGTGTAAGCAAGGTTCTGTCAAAATCAGACCCTTTATGGAGGAGCTCCTCGTTTCATAAGTAACAGAAACGCCCTGTCCCACAAAAGATTTCCCTGAAGACCCACATAAATAAGCCAACTTTCTAAATCGGCGTTTTTCCCCCCAAGTTGGAGAACTATGCCCAGATTCTCCCGTCCCCCCCACCCCCAATCTACCTAAGGCCTTACTCTTCATGGTTAGTTGGGACAAACTGCCGACAATTTACAGAAACAGCTCTTTCAACTCGTCCTCAAAACATCATGGGGGGGCACGAGTGTCCAGCGTCTCTAGCTTGGGCTTAACTGCCCAGGAGCCGGGCCAGGGCGGCCAGAGCAGGGATTAGGCGAAACGGCCGCAGGGGGGCGCAGCGAGAGCGACGGGCACCGGGCCCTTTGATCACACGAGGTCGGCGTCACGTGCCCATCTCTGCCCTTCGCCTGATAGTGCGTGTCCTGTTTCTTCCAGTCACCTCAGCTACTTTGAACTCCAGCAGAAGAGGGTCTGAGAGCTACCATGGCGGCCTCTCTTGATTACACCGCTTACGGACCAAGGAGCGCTGGCGAAGTGGCCGTTCAACCGCTTCCGAAGGACCTGGGAGGGGCATCACACAGCTTTTGGGCTCTGGTTGGTTGTCACTTGTCCCCGCCCCCTCGCCCTGCGCGGCCTCGGTCTCCTTTGACCTGGATTTCAAGCCATGCGCTGGGCAGCGGTTGGTCGAAACTTGAGTTCAATCCACCCAATGAGGAGCGGGCTTCGCGGAGACTGTCGGGAAAGGCGGCTGGCCTATATTAGCGGCCTGCGGGGCGTACCCCGCGCTAGGGTGGCTGTGTGGTTGCCGGTGGGTGGCTTGTTTGGGGGGCGGCTTGCGCCCACTAAGGAAACACCCACCTCAGGGACGATGGCGGAGGGAGATAATCGCAGCACCAACCTGCTGGTGAGTGGTGAGGGAACCAAGCAGGGCCTCCGGGCTTGGGTGGGCTTGGCCTGGCGGCGCTTGCGGCCTCGTTCCCCTCACCCGTGGAGGGCCCGGCCCTCCCTCCCGGTTCCCAGTCGCAGGCGCCGACGCCTGTCTCTGGGGCCTCTTGGGTAGGTGCGGCACGGCGGTCGCGAGATGTGTCGACCCCTAACATCCCCTGGGGAAGATACAAGACGGGGTGAGGAGGGCGCGTGATCTGGCACCGCGAATGGAGGATGAAGAGGAAGTGGGAGAAGGGGGCCTGCGATAAGCCTGGGGCGAAGCCTGGGGCAGAGGGCCGCGAGGGGCCGGCCTATCGAGCGCTTTCGAGCCCCAGGCCCCGGGTCGTATCCGGGTTTCCCTTCTTTGATTTCAGCCAAGCTGGTCCCTTCGTTCTTTCCCCCCAGTACATGGGCAGCGTGGAGGGTCAAAGGGCTGCTGCCGAGAATTTGTTAGAGCTGGCACGGCTTACTCCGCAGGGAGGCTCTGAGCTCACTGCAAGAACTGGGACTAGGGTCCTGCAGGAGGGACAGCGGGAGGACCTTGTGTTTGGCGTTTCTAAGGGAGGGGGTGTGTGTGTAGCACAGGATGACTTTAGAATAAGCAGGGGTCTGAAGGAACTGCAGTGACGTATCACAGGCGGACAGATTTAACCTCACTACACGATCCAGGCAAAATCGAGAGAAATCCTTTCCTTTTGTCCGTTGCCACAGTAAATAGAGGAGTCCAAGAATTTAATCGCTAACCTTTGATATTCCAGGAGTCCAGATGCTAGCGAATTAAGTGACTTTGCGGGGCAGTTTTGATTGTGTGAGATTTTCAAAATGCATGACCTTTTCCTTTAAACACACACACACAGACTTCTCTGTAGTTAGCATGGTTAGCCCCAGACAGGTTCCAGTTAAAGAGGATTGATTGAAGCACAAAAAAATTGGCCAAATTCACACAGTTTTCTGAAATGACAGATCCTGGCCTGGAGTTCAACTGCTCTTTCCAGGAGAGCGGTGTAACTTTAAGGAGAACAAGGCCTTTGGCTTTGGATTTCCTGGGTTCAGATCTGTTAACCTCTCTCTATCTGTTACTTCATTAACAATACCATCCTTTTAGCTTATTGGGAAGATTAATTAAAGAATAAGCATATAAAATGCGTAGAGTTTCTGGCCCATAGTAATCTCGTGTTTAACTATATCAAGCACGATATATAAAGTCAGAAATGTTGAAGTCACCCAAGTGATCAGTGCGGCACAGATAGATAGCATCTTTGTTGAGAGGAGGCTGCACTGTCCTCTGTCTTTTTTGTATTGCCCGTTGATAACATTTATAAGGGCACGTGGGTTTCTTTCAGTTCTTTTACCTGTACCAAAGTCAGTTCAGGGGCTTTTTGCCACATTGGCTCATTCTAGAAGTCTCCTTTCAGCAGATTGTCAGATTTGCAGAGAAAGAAATCTGAAGTCTAACCAATGTCCTCATAAGTGTAAGAAGCACTGATTGTATTGAGGAGATACATTGAACTTAAGATGCCTCATGTAATTTGGAGAAAGTAGTTTTACTTAATTGTGCAAATGATGCCAGCATCTAAATGATTCCATTACACAAAGCTATTTTAAAAATTGAATGCTGTTTGGGGAGAGGCTTTTCTAATGGATGTAGAAAGAAGTAGGGGTATAAATCAATGAAATGACAGAACAACAGATCAATTCTAACCACCTGAAAAATGAGCAAACTTAAAGTGATCTAATTTTATAATTGGGTGCTGCTGCTTAGTAGTGATGACTTTGAGGAAGCTAGTTACTCATTCTGAGGTCACTTTCTTTGTTAAATGGATCTCATTATCCCCACTTTGAGGGGCTCTATAAAGAATGTTACATTATATATGAAGAGTAGCCCAGTGCTTGGACTTGGAAGGTGACTGTTAAATGCTAGGGTGTCCCCCCCCCCCCCGCCTTAATTGATTTCTGTCTTTGGTACCAGAATTGCACAATATTTAGAAACTTAAGATAGTGTCTTAAAAAAATTTAACTCTGGGAAGCACAGAAATGTTGGGAGTAGTAAAATGATCGCTTTACATGTTGATCTTACGTAGGCTGCAGAGACTGCAAGTCTGGAAGAGCAGCTGCAGGGATGGGGAGAAGTGATGCTGATGGCTGATAAAGTCCTCAGATGGGAAAGAGCCTGGTTTCCACCTGCCATCATGGGTGTGGTCTCTTTGGTGTTTCTGTAAGTGAGCTATTAAATTACTGTGGATTGTGCTTGTTATTAATAAGGGCTCAGGTAATACACAGCCTCCACTTTTGAAAGTGCCTTAAATCTTTTGTAATGTGTCATCTGTAAAGAATGTCTTTTCTTAGAGCAGTTCTAGTTTTCAGAATCTGTAGTACTTAGGTAAACCTGGCAACTGAAAGCAGTTGAAGAAATCAGTGGCGCTCACACTTTTTGGTCTTAGGACCCTTTACACCCCTAAAAAGTATTGAGGGCCCCAAGGAGCTTTTGTCTCTTCATATTTACATTAACCACTGCAGCTATGATGTCATCACATTCTGAAGCTTAAAACCACTTGTGAGAAACTGAGAATAAAAAGGACAGATAACATCGTTAAGACTCAAAAGACTAAGTAAATAAACATCTTCAGCTAGGATAAAAATGACTGTGTTTTTCTCAACTTCATTAATTTTTTTTTTTTTTTTTTTAAACAGGACTATCTACTATCTAGATCCATCTGTTCTGTCCGGTGTTTCCTGTTTTGTTATGTTTTTGTGCTTGGCTGACTACCTTGTTCCCATTCTAGCTCCTAGAATTTTTGGCTCCAATAAATGGTAGGTCATATAATAATTTGGCTAGTTTCTGTAAAGTTACTGAGCCTGGTGGCTGTGATTGGTATGCTGTAATTAAGCAGAGAATTGTCTAACAATTGGATACCTAGGGTTAGGATTGTTGCTTTTATATGAAGAATTTCTTTGCTGATTCTGTTATAAATCATGAATTTCCAGTACTTACATCTTCGTAGTTCTTTTATAGTTTAGCATTTATTTATTCTGAAGATTTTATTTTTGCGAGTGCAAGCAGGAGCATGGGGTGGGGGAGGGCAGAGGGAGAAGCAGACTCCCTGCTGAGTAGGGTCCTGGGAGGCAGACCCGTACCTAACTGAGCCATCCATGCACCCTACCATTCTTTTCACTTTTTCTTCCTTTCTAGACATTTTTATTGAAGTGAGGTTTTTTGAGGTAATGTTTTATCAAATATTGCAGAACTCATAATGAGCTTTCCAGAGAAACAGCATGTTTATACTTTACATTTATTTTCTTTGATATTTAAGATAATATATTTTGCAGGCTATTTTTGAATGAATATAAAAGCAATAATGTAAATTTTTGTCTGTTTATTTAGCAACTATTTATTGAAGTTCTACTTTTGTGTTAGGGACTGTTCTGAGTGCTGTGAAATATTTTGACTCTTAAGATGGATCTTGTGTTGGGTGCCTGGGTGGCTCAGATGGTTAAGCATCTGCCTTCAGCTCAAGCCATGATCCTGGGGTCCTGGGATTGAGTCCCATATTGGGCTTCCTGCTCAGTAGAGAGCCTGCTTCTCCCTCTGCCTCTCTCTCTCTCTCTGTCTCTCATGAATAAACAAATAAAATCTTAAAAAAAAAAAAAAAAGATGGATCTTGTGTTTAAAGTTGATGTTGATGCATTGTAGTTGTAGCTAGCTAAATGCATAGCAAGTGCCTCAGAACAGATTCATAAAAGTATTTTAATTTTCCTCTGGAATATTGCATTTCTCACTTTTGATCAAAATAATGGACAAAACTAGATGTTGGAGTAGTTTTTTTTTGTCCTAGTTGCTTTTCTCCCTTGGTTGTTTATTTTAATTTGATGAGTAGTCTACATGTGCCCTTGGGTTTTTTGTTGTTGTTCCCCTGATAACAGTAAATTATAAAATAATTCTGTTAAATACATGCCTTACAGATTTTTAAGAACAAATTTGGACATTTTAGGTGAATTTCTTAAGTTATGGGATGATTAAGCGTGTTTTTTATTTTTTATTTTTTAATTTTATATTATATTATAAAATTATATTGTGTTTTATTTTGACAGAGATCACAAGTAGGCAGGGAGAGAGAGGAGGAAGCAGGCCCCCTGCCGAGCAGAGAGCCCGATGTGACACGGGGCTCTATCCCAGGACCCTGGGATAATGACCTGAGCTGAAGGCAGAGGCTTTAACCCACTGAGCCACCCAGGCGCCCCTAAGCATGTTTTTTAAAAAATGTTTTCCCTCTAGCAGAATGGATTAGTGTTAGGAAATGCCCTTTGATTTGTTTTTCACATGTGGTAATGAGTTGCACTGCTGTTTTTTGAGCAATTTTGTAACCATGTAATGTAGCAACTTAAAGGAAATCAACCCCTGACCTTGACTTTATTAGTCAGATGACATTCTGCTAATTCATAACTCCTGGAGAGAAGTTTTCAGAAATAAACAGTGGTAGTTTCATGGTAATCAGTATGTGCCTCAGTCCAGAGCAGTTTTATTTTTTGATCTTTTTTTTTTTTTTTAACTTTTTTTGTTATCATTTTTTAAATTTTTTGATCTTAATGAGGAAGGAAGAACACTGTTTTATAGCCACAATTCAGCCTTGACCATGGCCAGCTTATAAGGCCTGGTTGCTTACAAGTTCCAGGGCTCATCAGGAACCCTTCTGCTATATCTATCACTGCAGTTTTACAGGGACGAGAACTAGAAGAGCAAAAGGAACCTAACCCCCCCTCCCCCAGGGTAAGTTGTACTTCATGAGAGCAGCCAATGTATCTGTATAGCAAAGACAGTATAAGGGTGAATTTTTTTTTTTAATCAGAATCCAGAAAATATGAAAAAGTGCTTTCCTGGAGGATCTTTTTATATTTTACTGCTGTTTTGTTAATATTTTCCATCACTGGGGCTAAATTTATAAAGAATTTGGATTTGAGCTATTTGTTGCTGCCTTGGCATCAAGTGTATGAAGCCCAGCTGAGGGTATCATGCTTGGAATGCAGGACTTATTATCTTAGTGGAGAGTACTCAAATACAGCTGTGTGGTAGAATCTTCACGTCTTCCTCAAAATAGTGAGACCCTGATGGGCTACAACCCAGAATTCATATGGACTTGAAAAATAATATAGGCATAGAGAAATTAATACTGATTTCTGCATGGCCCATAGTAGCCTTGAGTCTTTTGTTACTATAATTAACCAAATGTGGTTTTAGAAGTACGGATTACCACTGCTTTGTACATACACGTCTTTATGTAAAAACTTATTCCTGAGCTTGCCAAGCTGTCTTGATAAGGAAGCTTTTTCACGATTATAAGATAATGTGAATTTTTTTAATTTAAACTTACTTTAGGAGATAGCTTTTTAAATTTGAGAGGATGATATAAAGACTTGCTTATAGTGAAGGGGAAAATTTTTTTGTAGGACCACTGAGCAACAGCAAAGATTCCATGAAATTTGTAGCAATCTGGTAAAGACTCGACGTAGAGCTGTGGGCTGGTGGAAACGTCTCTTTACACTGAAGGAAGAAAAGCCTAAAATGGTACTTTTTTTGTTTTGACTGATTTCAGTAAAGCAAAATTTTAATATTGGGTCTACTTTTAAACTTCATTATAGTCTAATGGGCTTTTTAATAGTTTGATATTTATATTCAGTAGTTTGATATATATCATTATCCATTGGCTTAACTCCTTTCAGTTGTATGAATTAGACTGAATTATTGGAAGTTTTGCATTTAATTTTGTACTCTAGTAGAGCAACATTTTTTTTTCTTTTTACTTATTGAAATAAAGGACAAATACTTAAAAAACATTTGTTCTCTTACCTCTTAGCTCCACATAAGGTCACAATGTGAAGTATTAATTGTAAAAGTAATATAATTTATTGTAAATTAATTTATACAGAGAATTATAGTAATTCTAGGAGGGAATGTATGCAAATTCTATAAAGTAGATCTGATGGAGTTTTCTATGGATTTTATGTAATATATAAATACCAAGTCTAAAGAAAAGTGGTAACAAATACTGGATTATTTTTCAACCTTTGAAATAACATCTTATAGTTAAGCTTCCTAGTCTTTTTTTTTTCTAGGATTTGATACATTTTTGTTGTTTTCATTATTAGTACTTCATGACCATGATCGTTTCTCTTGCTGCGGTTGCTTGGGTGGGACAGCAAGTCCACAACCTGCTGCTCACCTATCTGATAGGTAAGTCTTTGAGGAAGAACTATAGGCATATTCTGGCCACTGAAGGCTGATTGGAACTTAGTCAACAAATACGTGTTTATCAAGAGTAAGGCACAGATGGAGGAATTGGGAGGATAGAGAGATGACTAAAACCCATGTCCTTGTTTTCTGGGAGTTTGTGGTCATACAGTAAGTTAAGCCAGAACATAATAACCAAGGTAGAAAATGACATGCCAAAGGTAAAAGCAAGCAGTGTGTGTTCTCTGAGGTCGGGGGGTGTGATAGCAGAAATTCCCGGGGATAAATACAGTGAAAGTAATGGATTTTATATTGGTTCTTCCCATTAGAGTGCCTAATAGTCTGGGAAACTACCTTCTATAAAATTTAATAATCTATAGGAAATTAATTGCTGTCTCCTTCATTCTTTTTTTTAAGTGACTTTCTTACTGTTGCTTCCTGGATTAAATCAGCATGGAATCATTTTGAAGTACATTGGAATGGCCAAACGGGAGATAAATAAGCTTCTCAAACAAAAAGAAAAGAAAAATGAATAATGCATCTACTTTATTAAGTGTAATGAATGGCATATACATTGTCCTTGGGAACAGTTTCTATTACGCTGTCTGGATACTGAAATGTTACAGAAGTAGCTCTTTGCTCTCCCTCGTTCTGCCCTTAGTTCGTAGAAATTCAGACTTGCCAAGTAAGGCTTTATGTCTTCATGTGAAGTGTAGCAGATGCATTCTCATCAGTTGGCCTTATATGGACAACTCATTCGTGAGTACGACTTGTTTTGATTTTTCTCACCCAGGTTAATTGAATTCTTACTTTTAGGCAACTTCCTTTAAAATAATATAGTGGTGAACTTCATCTTTTAGTACAGATAACTGTGACTTTGGATAATTGTTCCAGTTGATCTTTGCTTTAGCTAGATACAAGCTAGTGGTCTGTGGCTACAGGAAGCTGGTTCTACTGTCTGCTTCCATAGTCTGCTTCCACTGTCTGGTTTCATGAATACAGAGACCAAGTTTGCCACTTCCAATTAAGAGACCAGTTAGATTCATTCCTCATGCTGTTTCTAAACTGTAGAAGAAGAATGCTCTGAAATAAAATGAAACCAATTCCATGCCCTAGTATATGTTGGTTTCTGCCTTGTGCAAAATTTAGTAATTTGTAAGAAACATTGATCTTTCCTCCCAAATAGGGAATAGGACAGGCTTCGAGCTTGTCTCTCCTTGCTCTTAGACTTCAAGTTAGTAGATCCTTAGAGGCTTTTTAACAGCAGGCTTCCTGAAACTTGTGTTTAGGATTTTTAGCATATTTTTAATTTCAGATTTTCAGCTGACTGAAACTAAAGTATGTAATAGGTTAAGACTCAGGTCTATGACCTTCACTCCAACACCAGCCAATAAAGGACAGAAGTCTTCCTGTACTTAGTCAAGACTCATTTCAGTAGAAAATAATCTTAGCCTACTAATTTTTCGAGACCAGACTAAGCCTTTAAAGGTAAGCCTCAAGATTCTCATTTGAAGGTAATTGCTGGCTGCTTTGGTCCCCAGAGATTTGGCACAGGAGGTGGTGCACTAGTGTCTGGCTTTCTTCCTTGATCTCTCTCTGAAGAACACAAGGGCTGCTGGGGAAAGCGGACTTTTGGCGACGATAGGTGGCCTCTGGTCTACAGAGAGTTTGTAACTGCTTGGAAAGTGTCTTAGAATCATTCTCCCTCTCAGTAGCTAGAAATTTAGAATAGCTGAAATCTGTAGGAATGAACCTCTGAGGGCCGAAAATGTGACATTTGGGAACAGTTCTTAAACTCTGATTAACTAGCTGTAATATAGTTTTGTGAATTTATTGCACTGATGCTGGACCTTATGGTGTATCTGTCCCTAAATAAGTGTTTCCTCCCCTTCAATCTGACTGTAAACAGTAGCACCCGTTGTAGCATATGTTTGATTTGTTTTTTTTTTTAATGTTTCATATGAAAACTACAAACTACCTTAATTTTTACATGTGTTTCCTCACTGTAGATAAGCCTGTCTTGCTCTCTGGATTTTTTTGTGTATATGTGATCTACCAATTAACTACTTTTGCAGTTTTAATCTTGTATTATTTCTTCTACTTTGTTTTGTGTAAAAGGGGAAAAATAAAGCTGGAATCCCTCCTTGTGTGTCTTACTTTTTTATACCTTAACCATTAAGGTGTTTACATTGTTTACATGATTGGATTTGTGCATCCAGTTAATGGACTACCCTGGGTGATCATTACACGCCTACATGGTTCTCTTTAAGAACAAAATGAAAGAAAAGGTAAAAATTAATTCCTCCAGCAAACATTCAGGCACCATGCTAGATGGAAAAGGAGATACAATGAATAAGTAATCGCTGAAGATGAGTGTGAGGGGACCATGCAGGAAGAATAGGCAGGGAGCAATGGAGGTTAGAGACTGCCTGGCATGATTATCTCTCCAGGGGCGCTTGGTTGGCTCAGTGGGTTAAAGCTAAAGCCTCTGCCTCCGGCTCAGGTCGAGATCCCAGGGTCCTGGGATCAAGCCCTGAATCAGGCTCTCTGCTTAGAGAGCTTGCTTCCCCCACTCCCCTGCCTACTTGTGATCTCTGTCAAATAAATAAATAAAATCTTTAAAAAAAAAATGATTATCTCTCCATCGAGGCCCAGCTCAGAGTTCAGTGCTAGCTTAATGGTGGTTGACTTCTGTCTGCACTTTGGACTTTAATTATAGAAGATTTTAAATTAGGGGGCACCCGCCTAATGCAGTCGATAGAGCATGCGATTCTTCATCTCTGGGTTGTGAGTTGAGCCCTCATACTGGGCATAGAGTTTACTTAAAAAATGGATGTTTTAATCCATGGGCCTCACTGTTTTTACTTCATGGGTCTTGGGAACAGATTCAGGTTATAAGGCCTCTGACCCTTGCCTCTTCCCCCCAAATATGGCTTCCTTATAGCCTCCTGGGGTTTTGGTGATATCCAGAAAAGGGACATTTAACCCAGTCACTGTAGCTCTCCCCATGGTCACCTGAAATTTGAAGTGCTGGTCCTCTACCATGCAGCTGTGATTCATTCTCAGGCCAGTCTCATTTGCCTGGCTTCTCAGGCCAGCTTGGCTTACCCTGTGCCAGCTCTGGCCACAATTTAAAAAAAAAAAAAAAGATCCCTTTTTAACATTTGCCTTGGCACCACCAGTGGAGGTCCCATCATCCAAGAGTTCACAGGATACTGAGAGGAGGCCACCGGGGGTTAGTTGGAGGAAGAGAATTGGGGTCGCCTGGCTGGCTCAGTTGGTAGGGCACATGACTTGACCTCAAGGTTGTATTAGACATGGATCCTACTTTTAAAAAGGCACTCTAAGTGCCCTGTCTACAGGGGAAAAAATAAAAAGGATTTTTTGTTTTTAGCAATTGGTTTTTACCAGCAGTTTATCTTCCACATTTAACATTTTTAACCACTCAGATCACGATTAGTCCTGTATGAAGATCTCTGAGCAAGCAAGTTCCAGTTTGTCTGCAACATAAATCACAAAATTGTGAGGCAATTTACAACTGCCCTCTGTTCCACTGCCATTCCTTTGCCTTGTTTTCCAACTTCAGCCCAGCTATTCTGAGATTTCTATTCCTCTTTATATGATTTCATTCTCTCCTAGCTCTTGAAGCTGTTATAAGCCTAGAATATCTACTGCCCACACACCCTTCTTAATATTTTAGGATCAGGCAGTCCTAGATTCAAACCCCATTAAGTAATTTATCCAGTAGTTAAAACAAGAAACCACTTTTTTGCTTTGCCTTTTTTTTTTTTT
>RCUC01063735.1:0-30240 GCA_003697995.1 Taxidea taxus jeffersonii
CCCCCCCCACAAAAAGTCACTGTACAACAAGGAATCATTTTCATGTGAGAATAGGTAAGTTTCCACATGTACTTAATTTTTCTCATGACACGGGATGCCTGGGTGGCTCAGTTGGTTGAGCAGCTGCCTTCAGCTCAGGTCATGATCCCAGTATCCTGGGTTCGAGTCCCACATCGGGCTCCTTGCTCGGCGGTGAGCCTGCTTCTCCCTCTGCCTCTGCCTGCCTCTCTGTCTGCCTGTGCTTGCTCTCTCTCTAACTAATAAATAAATAAAATCTTAATTTTTCTCATGACAAAAATTATTACTCTTACTTTTATTAAAATAATTTTAGTAGATAAACTGTGAAAGCTCTTAAGTCTGAGGCAAATGAGACTCTAAAAGTACATTCTATATTCTATAAACAAACATCCAATTTAAAAATCAAGAAACAAAGTTCAAAACTTAGAGCAAGTAAGCTATCCTGTATACAATGTGTAACAGTATCAAGGTTTAAGAAATAAAACTTGAATGACTAGAGAAAAAAAATCAGTCAATTCATTTCTAACACATCAAAGATTTTAAAACAAGAAAAAAAATTTAATCATCACTGTATTCTTTAATCAACAGAACTAAAAATTTAAATGCCACTTAGAAACAGTATTATTCTTACAAAGGCAAAAGATTAGTCAATTGCCCTTGCTCAGATAAAGTCTGCTTTACCTAGCAAGAAGAGGCTTCCAAAGCAATTTTTAGGTTGGCACATACCTCTTACATTGCAAAAAGTACTGACTCTATTTTATAAACATGCAGGCAAGGAAGGCACCACATTTATGGGAATGGAAATGGAAGAACTGGGAGGCAATTTGGAATACTGTTTGGGACAGAGATGGATTTCCTATAGAGTTAATAAAGCTTAAACTTCAATAGCCTTCACTTCCCATGGGATCCTTTCAAAGCCCTGGAAGAAGGTGCCTGGGTAATTTCATATTCATAAATTTAAGCCCTTTTTCTTGTAGAGCCCTCTGCCAAGTTATAAACTTTAGGCCCAAATTTTGTAATTTGGCTCTAGTCCTTTTTAGTGGAAAAATTTCAGAATTAGGAAACTTCTACAGAATGCTAAATGGTAAAGCAATGGAAAAAGTCTATAATTTCAGGAGAAAGAGTGCTGGTAGTCCATTGACTCAACATTTATTAAGTTCTTAGTACTCTGTTAGCATTACAGAGACAAAACCTACTATATTGTTTCTTTCTGTCTGGAAGAAATTCACTGTCCACCAATAAGGTCACAAAACCATCAAAGGTTGGAATTGTTTCTTTTCCAAACGTGATTTAACTGCTAAGGAACTCTCATCCTATATACTCATTATATCATACTCTGCTACTTAGGAGCTGCGCCTAGACCTTTCTCTAGGTTTTGATTCCTCATCTGTAAAATCAGGAAAACAGTGTTAGCATCGCACTCATTGTGCTTTATATCTGCTCTTCTTTTTTGATGTCATGAAAGAAGTCAGTAGGAGAGCAGTTGCTTCTACTTTGGGGAATTTTCTTTGCGGTCAACATCGCCAGAGTGCATATTCCACAAAATAAAAGTGGACATTTAATGGCATTTCAAATTAAAAGGATTCTGAACTGGCAAGACCAAAATAATTAGTCATTCAGAAAATTTCATCAGAGAAGATCAACCTTGACTCGTGCATGAACTAAGACACATAAAGCCCACATTCTGTAACTGTCTCCCCTTCCCACCCCCTCTTTCCTTTTTTGTTAATGTATCTCCAACATTTCTTGACTGCCTTGTTCCCAATATGTAACCCATCTGGTTAAAAAATAAGCTCCATATGGTATACACTTATCTCTGAGACTGTCTGTTTAGATTTCTCAGGCTGGTGAATGCTTTTGCTTATGTAAAATGCTAATAATACTAAGGTTGTAAGTGTGAACCCCAAATAAGTTATTATGTTTATCTGATACAGAAGTTTAAATATACTTTTATAAAGTGAATGGCACTGTTAACAAAAAAAAAAGGAATAAACAATGTAAAAATATTAGTTGTATAGGTAAAAAATATGCCTCAGTTAAATAAAAACACTCAAAAGCATATGTCTCAGTTAAATAAAAATAGTGAGTTGGTCACATTTCTAGGAGAGCATATATGTTTATCTTTATTTTAGTATTCTTGAATGGATTCAATTTATATGACTGCTGACTCAATAAGAAATATTTTGTCAAATTGTTATAGGCTTAGAGTATTTATTTGGGGGAAAAAAAGGTTAAGAATTAGAGACTGCCCTGCTGGTTTACTCGGACAAAAGTAGGTACTAGTAAAGGCTGCAAGGTATGGGTGGATTAATTTTTTTTTCCATAGTGCAGCAGTACTAGAAATTATGGTACTTTGAGTTACAGCTGTACCAAGTATGACGTTCTTGACAGAATGGAATAGCTTTGAGCAAAGTGAACTTTAGGAAGCTATCGTGAAAAATCTTAGATAACTATATATTAGCAGTTCTAAGACCGATACTCTAAGAAGTATCAGGACAGAAGTGAAATCACTGACCACACAATAAATACAGCCAGGGTTTTGGCAGAAAGAGACAAGACACGGGAACAATGCAAACCGCCCTTATATCATAGAATCTAAACTATTTATTAGAAGATCTGTGTTCCAAGTCTCTTTTATAAATCTCAGTTTCTTCCATTGTTGACAAGATCAAATGTAAAGTCAAGAATGTGAAAGTATTTAAAACCCATGAAGGGTTTGAAAGTTTTTAAATGAAGTATTATAAAACTTCTACAGTGGGCAAGGGTTCAAACACTAAAAAGTTCAAACTTTATGACCTCACAGATCCTAAAACCCTATAAACCAAACATCCAAGGACAGGCCGAAAATGTTCTTCAGCGGATGATACTGCGCAATGATCCGGGTTTCTAAGTGGGTTTAGGAGTTTCTACCAGATTGATTTTAGAGGCAGCTGAACACTAAAGTGAAACCAAGTGTGGGATATACTCCCTTGAGAGATATGCAGTCACCTTCCTGTCGTCATGAAGCATAGTTAGTCAGATGCTTGGGAAGGGGAGAATCTTAGAATATGTTTCTCCAGACTATATTTTTTTAAAGTTCTAATACTAATTTTTAAAAAAAATTTAACTGATGCCTCAAAAAATCTAAATGATGTTAAAGGAAGATGAAGGAATTTCGTTTATCAAAAAGGAGTACAGATTTTTAAAAAGCCACAACACAGTGGTCTAAGAATCAGGGATTCTCTAGAGCTGCCCTGGTTCAATACAGGAGCCACCACCCATGTGAAATGTGGCCAGTCTGGACAGAGACGTGCTGTTACTATGAAATACAGACTACATTTCAAACACAAGGTACAAAAAACAATGTAAAATGCTTCATCGATATGTCTCTGTAATTGATTAAACATTAAAATGATAGTATTAGGAGGCTGGATGAGATGACCAGTGAGACCCCCTTTTAACTCCCAAAGCTGTGATTCTACGACAAACACGGGTTTTCTAAGGACAAAAGTACTCTTCATTTTGGAGACAAAGGATTACTATTGGACACCGAAGAGCTGAATTACTGCTTAGAAATATTATGAGGATTTTCCGAATTAAATTCGGCAGATTTTTATACTCTTGTGTCTTCTCTTTTGAACTTGTAGTGGCTTTATTGGGAGAGTCTATCTTCCTAAACTTAAAAACATGATTCCTAGACCATCAGCAACTTAGATAAAATTTCTCTGGTCATGTGCAAGTCTGAATTAAGGCTTTGGGGAAGAAGGACTTATCTGAATAAAGGAAACTTATTGGCAAATGCTGTGTTTTAAACCTGTGGAATCAGTGATGAAGTTTCTTAACACACACAGAAAGATCCACATATGCAGGCGATTATTCTTTAGCACTCTCCTGTGTTTCTTCGAAGAACACTGCTTATGCCAATATCTATTCATTTAACTTCACTTAGAGCAGCATCTGGCACAAAATAAGTACCACGTAAGTGCTTTACTAATGTTAACCGATCTAATCTTAACAGCTTTTGAGATGGAGCTTTTTCTCTCCGTTAGGCAGGAGAAAACAGGAACCTAAAGTGGCCCAGTGGCCTGTCCTGGGTCACCCAGTGAGCAAAGGGGCAGAGCCAGGGCTCCACAGGCCGAAGCTGAGGCCCTTCCCTTGACGTCTTCCTGCTGTGTTGCTGCCTCCCACCACCACCGCCACCCTGCCTGATGAACTGAACAAAACTTAGGGAGTTTGCTAAATTAGATACTTTCGGTAACTGACCTAAAAGAAAGATGCCTGCCAAGAGGAAGAGACTCCTGAAAGAGCCATCACAAACATTCAATTCCACATACTCACCGCCACGTTTGCCTCTTGCTCCGTCTCTGGCACGTAAGGGTAATGGTTATAAAACATATCATTTCGCACCATTTTTTTCCTCATTCTGCAGGGCCCTTCTGTCATCTCCAACATCCATTTGTCTAGATGGGAGCCGATGGGGGGGCCCCACAACCCTCGCTCCCGCAACAGTTCGTACTCGATTTGGCACCACTCTTCTGTCACGTACTTCAGGGCATTTTGCTGACGCTAAGGGGAGGGAGTTCAGGTTGTTTTTTAAGCAAAAGCAGGAGGAATAATCAAAAGTCTACAAATAACTTAAAGCCAAGTTAATATTTGCAAACAAAATGAGTGCATATCATTTCAGTCAATATTATAAAAGTAAAATTATATTTATTTATGGTTACAGGGGCCTACTAACTCTGTGAGGTGTAATTTTTTTGTGGGGGCCCAAGTGTTTAGCACCAAATAAATGACAGATAGGAACAAGGGCAAGGGTGCGGTACACTTGAACAAGGACACTGAAGCAAGGACCTGGTAATATTACTTATGAACATACACCGCAATGGTTAGTCCACTGTAAGTCAATAGATAAACATGATAATTTAAGGATGACTCTCTCCCTCCCACCCCCAAGTCACAAAACAAGTACTTGAACATGCACAGGAGAAGATCTAGTCAATCAGAACAAGAAATACTGCCAGCATACTGGCTTACTGGTCAGCTTGGTAACATTTGCCAAAATTTTCAGTAAAGAATATAAGCATGCAGCTCTGATAAAGTGCTTGATGTGCATATAAAAATGAAAGAAAAACCATTTTCAACTGACTACTGGGATAGATCTAAACCAGTTTACTTAGATGAAAATTTAAGAACTGGTATAACTTCTGGCTATTTGTCAAGTGTCAAGATGTGCAGGAATTTAGCAGATGATTATAAATTAGACTACCTTATCTAATGGTTCATGGAATGTAAGTATATAATATCAATCTAAGAATAAAATCTCTTTATATGGTGAAGATTACTGAATGAATAAACTTGAAATTACAAGATATCACAGTAGTACTTATATGTTCGGGGTGGGGGGGGGAGGTGAATCCCCTATAACAACTAGCTAGTCTATGACCATAAAATATTAGCAGTTAATCATTCAGAAACCTTCAATAGATCTAAATCAGCCACTTTGGAAACAAAATATTTAGGATAAGTTGTTGGGTAATTATAAATTCACCAAGAGGATTTCACTGAATTTATTTCTTACCAACAGAAACACCAAGTGCCTATAATAAAAAATTATTTAAATTTAATTTTTTTTAATTTTAAGAGACTTTCAGAGACTTGGATGCATATTTTCAGTCTCCTTGTTAAGTCCAAAAGAGAGGGATTTTCTTTTATTGTAATATTTATTAGGAACAACCCATGCAGTATGTCAGTAGTTAATGTCGATGGAATTCAGTTGTGCTGATTTTCAGTTTGTTGTTTTTTTAATGCCATCTGCCTCTAGAAAGTTCAGATTTTTCTATCTTAAAGCCAATGACCAAAGTAGCCATTGGCAGCAATAATTAAAAGCATCATCTGACGATGAATGCAGTTCAGCAACTTACTCTTAAAAGCGGTAAAAAACTATCATGAGAGAGTTCTTTCTCACTCGAAGAATGCAAAAGAAACCTTTATTGTGGTTATGAATTCTTACCTCCTGATATTCCTTATATTGTGTGTCTACCAAGTCACGGACAACAGCAATATGTGTAAACATCCACTGAGAAATCTCCTAACAATGGATGGAAAAAGAGTCTTAGTGTTTCATGGATTTTCCTGGAAAAATGTTAACTAGACTTAAAATAATACCAAGTAAATTTATTAAAATTCCATTAAAGATACAACTATAAGACAAAACAAACAAAACAAAAACTCCTAAAGATTAATTATGTGATGAATCTAGAGGAGGCTTGTGTGATGGACAGAGATCCACATGCCTTTTCCCCCATCTCAATGCTCCTTCCAGAATGGGCTGGCTCCCACAGTTTCTGAGAGTGCCATCAGCACCTTTGGGGATCACCTCAGATGTAGAGAACGGCCAGGAACCCCAAACCCAATGACTGGATGATTGGGAGTTAAGCAGGTTCAGCCATTTCAGCTCAGCACAGGTCAACTATGACAGGCCATTTTGGCCCCAAAGTTCCACTTAGGTCAGTTGAGCCTAGACCTGCCTTGTAACCTGGTATTTCCCTGTGACCAATCCTGCTTCCTTTCTTACCCTTCACAAATACAGACCACAAGGGCACCTGTAAAAATCATCCTGCACCAAACACCCTCTCAGTGTGCTTCCTGGGGAATCCAACCTGATACAGGGAATGAAGGATACACACTGTTTCTCTCAGACCCCTCTCACTGCTGCCACTAAGATTCCAGGATGGCAAAGGAAGTATGATGGGGAAGAAATTAATGGAGGTAGATGAGTTTAAAAAAATCAATCACAAATATACATGACAAGATTATAAAGATTATAAAGAATAAAAAAACCATTTTGTTCTAGTACTGCTTTAAAATTTATATAATGAAAAAATAAATAAAAGAATAAAAAAATAAAATTTATATAATGATCAGTAACAAAATTATTGAAAGTGTGAAAAACTGGGGGAAAAAAATAACCCACTGTATGATCATGTATCAATAATCTGAATCTCATCTTATGTCCAGTTATGAAGTGGGTCTGCGTACACAAGACTCACAATGCAATTTTATCATAATAAATTGAGAGAAGTTTCCATTATCTGGGTTATTTTTTTATCTCTTCTAAAAGCAAAAATGCAGAAAAGTTCCACTTCAAATCACGTGCTTATACAGGTTAAGTGTGTTATATAAAACACTACAAGTAAATCTTGAAATAAAGATTTCTAGTAATACATCGATGAAACCAAACAATGTACCTGGGTGGAAAGACTGTGTTTATTAAGACCACTTTCCTTTCGATTCCTTCTCGATCCTGTTAACTTGGAAAGACCAAAGCCACTGCTGACACGGGACAATTTGGATTGTGTGGTGGGCACTAAAGCTTCTCCTCGACTTATGCATTTCTTTTCATGGGCTATGAAATCAAAATTAGATTACTTTACAATTTCTCCATGTATTTATTAGTCTTACTTTTAACACTTCTGCATCCAGGCTACACATCATAATCCTGCAGTCATCACAAGCAGCTTACGTTACAGACACAGACATTCTCTTAGATATTTCACATTTACTTGCTGGTGATCTTGTATAAGCATATCTGCTTGACAATGATTATACTAGCTGAACTGACATGTGTTTGAAACTTCACAGCTCTACAGTAATATGCAAACTTATTTTAACTGTATTCAGTTTCTATGTTAATAACAATTCACAACTAAATTTAACTGTATTCAGTTTCTATGTTAATAACAATTCACACTAAAATATTTGGTGCTGCATATACTCAGGAATTTAGAAGGTTTTGGATTTTATAAGGTGATACAGTACATACACTGTATAGTATGTAATACTGAGGATCAATGGCAGTAAACCATAATTGAACACGATAATATTTTTGCAACAAAAATGTGTGAATATTTACAGTAAGTAGGATAAATATAGATTAGGTTTTGCAACAAGTGATTTTTGGGCACCATATTCATGAAAAAAACCTTAGGTTTTTAGGGCTTTTTGAATTTCAGAGTTACAGAGAAGGGATTATGGATTTATAACCAAGATGGTGACCAGGGACTGCATCTGTGAGCAATGTATTATCTTCCAAATTCATAGATGCCAGACATGTAACATATTTTAGATTCAAAAAAAAAAAAAAAATCTGAGAAGAAATGCCAAATCTCAACATAGTCATTCTAGAATGAGTGTTGCTTTTCACTTCTGCTGTCGTCATGACATCCTCTGGAAAAAGTTTTTAATTATATATCTAAAGTTCACCCACATACTCAGATGCATGTAAATCTGTTAGTCACATGACCTCTGAGGCCTCTCTTACCCAAATGATTCTGCCAGCACTTTAAACCAGCTTCTTCAATGAGCGGCCTTGCTACAGCTATATCCACGTGACCCCTTTCATTCACAGGTAGAGTGACTTTGAAAAGCTCCTCCAAGGCTTGCTTCTTACTGTGAATCAGTTCAGTCCAAACTCTGTTGACAGCTTTTATGAGAAGCTGACGCCCTAGGAAATGAAAAAAACAACAACAAAAAACACAACTTATCAAAAACACAATATAAAGGTAGTAATTTTCTTTATGCCTTACATCTAAGAATCTCACCTACAGTACTTGTCAAAAAAAATTACTTCAGATAGTATTAAGCTCAATAAAAACTACTCAGATAACCAAAACTGTGGTTGGTTACTTGAAGAACTTAAAAAAAAAAACAACTTCGTATGAATGCAGAAGATTGCATTTTTTATTTATAAAACTGGAAATTACATACACTTTTCATTGTCTAGCTCTTCTGTGTAAGAACCTTGCCCATTTAAAAGTAAGTTTTACATCTGACTATTTAAAGTAAGTTCAAAATTAAGTTAGTTGTTCTTCAGTATTTTGCAATAGGCAAGAAATAAGTATTTTTAAAAGAACATTTACTATTAAACTCCATCTGGTTTTGGACTCCTTCCTAATTGGTCTGACTCCTGTTCTAGACCAATCTTCAGCAAGCATCAGAGTCACCTGGACACCTGTTCAGATTGCTGGTCTCCACCCACAGAGTTTCTGATTCAGTAGATATGAGTGGGGCCAGAGCATCTGCTTTTCTAACAAGTTCCCAAATGATGCTGATATTACTGGTCTGAGCACCTTGCTTTGAGAAACAGTGTTCTGGGTTGTCAGTTCCTTGGGGGATGTTCTCAGTGTCTGGGCTTCACGATGTGTTAGTGAAGGACAGAGAATAAATTAATGCTTAAATGAAGGAAAGAACAAGTGGTGTACTTCCAAAAGATAAAATCATATGCAAAACTACCACACTGTATGGCTGTGGAGACAAATACTTTTATAGTTACGACTTTTTGACCAATGTGCAAATTAGAAATGAATCCACTCTGAAGATTTTAATGCACAATACTTATAAAAATCATTGGGAAAACTATATTAAAAGAGAAATGAATAAAAGAGAATAAAAATGGTAGTAGTGATGACCTGTCTCAAGTAATATTTGCACCTCTAAGGAGACCTAACACTACCAACAGGCAGCTTTCTTAATGGTAAATGCCACATTAGTATTGATAGTCCTATTTGTACAAATGTAAGTATCATCAAATCTCCCAGTGTCACCATGAAATGTTAGGGGCTAGCAACATAAGGAGAGCTACAGTTGGTGGGCTGGTTTATGGTGGTGGGCATATTGGCGTATGTTCAGGAGGGACCTATTGGGAGCACTGGTTGCCAATACTGGCAGTATCTGAGGTGAGTTTTTTGGGAGGGGACTGAGTCTATCTTAAAAATTGGAAATGAGGGACGCCTGGGTGGCTCAGTTGGTTAAGCGGCTGCCTTCGGCTCAGGTCATGATCCCAGCGTCCTGGGATCGAGTCCCACATCCTTGCTCAGCAGGGAGCCTGCTTCTGCCTCTGCCTGCCACTCTGTCTGCCTGTGCTCGCTCTCTCTCTAACAAATAAATAAATAAAATCTTTAAAAAAATAATAATAAAATAAAATAAAATAAATTTAAAAAAAAAATTGGAAATGAGGGGTGCCTGGGTAGCTCAGTCGGTTAAGCATCCAACTTTTAATTTTGGATTGAGTCATGATCTCAGGGTCATGAGATCGAGCCCTGGGTCCAGCTCTACACTGGGTATGGAGCCTGCTTAAGATTCTCTCTCCCTCTCCCCCTCCCTATTCCTATGCTCATCTCTGTCTCTTAAAAAACAATTCTTTTTGGCAACGGGGAGAGTGGGGAGAAAAAAGGAAGAAAACAAGTCAAGGTAATTACCTTCACTAATATCTTGGCTGTAACCGCCGTCTGGTTCAATGTCAGAGGGGATCATAATGTGCCACGTCGTCATGCGTGCTTCTGCTTCCAGTCCGAACCCGTCCACGTTGCTGAAAAATTCCAGTCAGTTTAAACTCTATGAAGGAAATGACTGTAGCTAAAAGCTATAATGACTAGGTATAACCCTGCAGACACAAGCAAATGCTGGCTCTATCACCAAGTTCCGGAACTGGCAGACAAGATACACAGCAGATGCACAACACAAAACTACTACTTCATTAGGAACATGCCATTTCATAGGGTGATCTTACAAATCCACCTGGCTAAATGTAATGAAACTAAACAATAGCATCAAGATGGGCATCTTAATATTTAAGGTGCTTTTTGGTTACTATTAACATTTTTACCTAAAAGTTACCAAAAGTTCCTAAGAACATTTTCCTCATAGGCCTATGCGCCACCTCCCCCAGAGTCTCTCATCCCACCACCCTTCACTCAGTTGCAGGGAGATACTTGCAGTTTCCCCCAAGTGCCATATTCTTTCCTTCCCAGGGCACTCACACAGATGGCTCTCTGTTCCCACATCACTCCTTCTCATCCTCAGTGGAGGACTAGCCTCCTCAAGCATGCTCAGGTTATAACTCAGCTGGTGTCTCCCTTCTTGTTCGGGGCACCTGTTCCAAGCTCCCAAAGCACCATGCTTCTAGCAGAGCCCTGGCACTCCTGACTGTCTCCCCTTCTAGACTGCATGTCCCAAGACCCTGCCATGGAGTCTTTCTTGCTCACATCTCATCCCAGTGCCTAATTCAATGTCCAGACACTAAATAGGTATCTGTCAAAGCATTCATTGGAAAAATCCTAATTTCACCCACTTCACGTAGAGCACTGCATTTATTCATTACATTCTTTTCTGTTTATCCCTATTAACCTCCAACAATGTGTATTTTGTTCAAAGTAAACTTTCTTTTCAAATTCCGTATGTGACATAAGGTGATGAATGTTCAACTTAAAGACACAGAAAATTAAAGGGAAAAAGCTCATAATTTCAGTGCACAAATGTAACCCTTGTATTTTCCATTTTCCATGAAGTTTTAAAACCGAGATTAAGAGGAAAAAGAAATGTTACTATCAAAAAAGTAGAACAAAGAATTTTGGTGGAAAAATGTAAAAGACAATTTCATGGCAGCAAACTGAATGTGAAAAAGTTACCTTCCAACATGCAGATTAATAAGGCAGTGAGCCAGGCAACTAATGAATTCTTGGTCATGGTTCCCGGGCCCCAGGATGAGGTTCCTGTTGACCGTCAGCACTCGGAGCGAATCTAGGAGAGCTACCTGCTGCGGCACGGTTTTGTGTGCCCGTGAGAACTGGTACAAGATGGTCCTGTTGAGGCAGTGATACACCGCATCGAGTGACAGTCCCTGGGATCTTCGTTTGGACTAAAGATAGGGAAGCGACTACGCTTAGTAAAATGGACAGAAATACATGGTCTGCTTCACATTCGCACATCACATTAGGTCTACTATGCACTAGAGGTCATGCTCAGTACAGGGTGCTAAGTTAAAAAAACAAAAAGCTCTTGCTGTGAGGAGGATCAGAACCCGAGACACATAAATGTAATTCAACGAGCTGAGAGCCTCATGCCCCAGTGAGGAGGGCCATTAAGACTCACAGAACAGAGAGGAGTGGCCTGTCTGACACGTGAGGAAGTGCGATCCAGGGGAACCTCCTATTACAACTTGTCTGCGAGAATGATCTCTACTCAAAATGAGTGGGGAAAACAAATAACCTAAATGCTTAGTAAAAAACTTCTTTTGATGACCTAGTCTCGTTTCCTCACTTGTAAACTTTTCTCTTTGGCTTAAATACAAATTTACCTCCTAAAAAATTCTTAGATGACATGAAAGAACCTATGCATTCTATGCTAATAACACATGATAATAGCATTTCCTTGAAACAAGATGGGATCGGGAGGGAGACAAACCAAAAGAGACTCTTCATGTCATAAAACAAACTGAGGGGGGTGGGGGGGAGAGGGGTTGGGAGAGGGTGGTGGGGTTACATTACATGTTTAAATTAAAAAAGCTTAAATTAAAAAAAAAATAGCATTTCCTAGTTTCTACAGTACGTATTGAATAAGATTAAGCACTTGTGGCACACCAGATCCACATTCCTTGGTCAAAGGAACCACGCACTCACGCACATGCACACACACACTCACTAAATGACACCTTCAAAGACCTACAATGAACATTGTGAAGATTTCATTACAAGAAGAAAACATTCCTTTACTATCAACTCTTCTTGCTCTGTAAACCTTTACACACAACTGTATCATAGTGTAATGAAAAAAAAACCCTATCAAATTGTATCAGCTTGAGGTATTTAAACCAAAAGGAAGCTATCCAGGTATCTGGGTAGCAAAAAGCAACAGCAGTGGGGAGGTCAGTGAGAGCCCACAGCTTGAGAGAACCAGGCAACCTTACAAGGGACAAGTTGGCACAAAGCTATGGATGGGGGGGAAGGGTTACGAGTGTACAGTTTTTATTCACTTTCAATAAACTGAGCTTTATATTAAATGTTAATATTATCTCATTAGTTACATTTATTTCCAATAATTTTGACGCATTAGGAAAAGTTTTTCAAGGAAAAACATGTACTCTAAAACCAACAGTGACAATAGATTACCTGTGCAATTAGTTGAATTATAAAATCTATAAGAAGTTTAGATTCTTTGTTGAACATGCCTTGCCAAAGTTTGTCCACCACACGTTGTGTGAAATAAAACACATTGTTCACCAATACCTGGTAGCTTCCTCCACTGGTAATAGGCAGAGATGCATCTTCCCCTAAATTCGAGCAGGGAAAAAAAAAAAAAAATCTAAGAAAATTGCTATCAACCAGCACAACACCAGATCCTCCAAAAATGAGGCTAATGCAAAATGAGTTTATCTACTACATTTAGAAAGAGGACAACTAGGCTCGTATGTACTACTTTAAGAAAATGATGTTTATGGCCGATAATCCTGACAAATGTTAGAAGAAATAATTTCTGCAGGACAAGAGAGTTATGGATTGAGAGTGTGAAGTCTCCTATTGCTCGAGACTGTCTGTGATAAGCAAATAGTTCCTCAACTTAAACTGACAGCGACAGAGGATCTCTGAGAAAAAAGCTGTCAGGTTATTAGCTTTGAATTGATTCTGTGTAACTAATACCAGGTAAAACACACCATCAGACACAACTCTGTTCTGAATATACCTTCAAGTACAATGAAGTCATATAGGAGAGGAGCAGAACTGTGAAAACGAAACTACAGTCAGTGCTGGTGGGGCCATGGGGCACCTTTCCTTCCCTCCATGATTACCTTCAGTCCTGTTTCTCCTCAAAAAGGTTCCCAAGTGCCTTTGGTGTGTTTGCTGTGTACACACCACTTCAAGACTAATCCCCCTAACCAAAATGGCCTCCATAAGCCCCTCCTTCCTAGAAATTCTGGAGCCCCACTGAGTGTATTATTCCTACCTAACTCTAAATTACTCCATTATGTAAAACTTCATTTTGCGTCTTTACATGGTAAGATGGATACTGTGCAAGTCAGATTCTCAAGTGATAAAAACAAACACAAAAGTTTGACTTGACAGCATGCTTTGAGAGTTACATGTTAAGACAATACTAAAGACTTCTTGGCAGACTTACTTAGCAAAAAAATAATAATTTAATAGGATGGAAGTTCTTTGATTAATATTATTACTTGGCACTCAAGTAGCCAATATGTTAAATCATTACTTTCCCTTCTCCTTTAAATTCTATCATTATTTTATATGTAAATTATTTATATGTAAATTATTATCATTATTTTATATGTAAATGTTAGCTCCACTGTAAATGTATCAAGTTTTATGTTTTTACTGTAACTAGATAGGGACATACAGAAAAAACTTCTTAATGTGTTTTGAATTTACATCCTGAAAGCCATCCTAGAGAATAACATAGAGGTGCCTGGGTGGCTCAGTCGGTTAAATGTTGGACTCTTGATTTCAGCTCAGGTCATGATCCCAGGATCATGAGATCGAGCCCCACACGGAGTCCTGCGTTGGGCTCCGTGTCCAGCTCTGCACTGAGTGTGGAGCCTGCTCTCTCTCCCTTTCCCCTGCAAACAACAATTCTACTCATGGGTATATATCTAATAGCTATGTATAAGTATATACATATGTGGCCCATAGGAACAAGAATATTTATAGCAGCTTTATCTCTAATTGTCTCAACCTAGAAACTACTAAATGTCCCACCACAACAAACTGGACACATTTTATTTATTCATATAATAGATTACATAGTGATGAAAATAAATGGACTCTTGCTACAGGCAACAACATGGACATATCTCACAAATATGCTGAGTGTGAGGAGCTAGACTGTAACAAATACATGTTGTATGATTCCATTTGTAAAGTTCAAAAGCATGCCAAATGAACCTGTTGTTTTCGATCTCAGGACAGTGATTCGGTGAGCAGTAACGGGGTGAGGGAAGTGGGGGAGCCTGAAATGCATTTCTGTGTGGCCTTATATAGGCATGATGTCTGTGTGGTCATTCACAGAGCTTTATGTTTGTAATTTACTTACTTACAAGTATGTCACGATAAATTAATTTTTAAAAGTATCAGACATTCATAGAAATGTAATCTATTTACATATTACGGTTTTTAAAACATTGTTTCTTTTTACTTGTCCTCTTTGCCACCTGAGTGTACAGATGTGGACAAGCAACTTAAGTACTTCCTGTTGTTGACTCTTTATCCCAGATTCAAAGGAAAGATCTAGACAGGCCTCTTCCTCACTACAGAAAAATACCAGTATGAAGGAAAAATGCACAGAAAAGATAGGATGAAGTTAAAAAGGAGATACACTAGGAATTTAGACAGAGAAGAGTGATTTTAGGTACTGTGATAAAGTGAAAATAAAACATAGTATTACCCAATAAGACATCAGCTGCAAGCAAATGGTCCATCACACTGTCCAAAATATAAGTCTGGAATTCTTTTTGCTGAGTTCTTGTAGATCTTTCAGGAGAAGCCTAATCAATGAAATTTAGAATTAGAAACAAAATCAACTAAACAAAGATAAGAGCTCAATCATAGTTATATTATCATATTTACATAGTTACATGAAAGAAAAACCTATTGGTAAATAATAAAACAAGACATGAGAGATGGTAGATAGGCTTATGCTTTCTTTTACTTTTCTGACCACAGAATTAAAAAGAAAAGTGAAACATCATCATCTTTTGAATCCAGTCCTCAAAAAACAGTATTCTAAGATTGTAAGTATTTAATAAATATTTGATAATCTACTAGTATACCTCACTTCCAAAGACAGCTGGCAATTTATTATGAGATACTGACAATATCATAAAGCCATTAAAACAAATACAAAACCTCGGAATCTAGTAATCAAGGGGGTAAAGTCGATGGGGAGGGCAATAGTTGTAAGAAAAAATTAACTAAGCACACAATTTAGCTCTGAGCTCCCTCGGCTTCAAGGAGGGAAAAAAAGCTGATATGGTTTACAAAGTTTTTTATTGTCTATAAAAAGAAGCACACTAGATTGTCAGCAAGGATGTTTTCCTAAAATTGTTCTTAGAGGAATGTTCTCTGTAGGTTTTTATAAAGAGGATAATGATAACCGTATAGGCAACACTTTTGATAAGGGTTTTATATAGTACAAAGATGATGTTAAAAATTATCTTGAATAAAAGCTTGCAAGCACAAAGTTAAAGTACAGTCCTCAGATGCCATTTCTATTGGTAATTAGGGTAATATAACCCAGATGCACAAATGTCAAGTAGCTAACCTGTGAGGTGGGTGGTAAAGCCCTGGAAGCCCAGTGGACAAAAAGTGGGAAAGATCCTTTTGCCATCCTCAAACGCCAGCTTTTGGTAGGAGTCGCATATTGAACAATTCAACGAACTGACATAAAATTTTTTCTTAAAAAGAGATCTGGATGTTTTAGATACATGCACAGTACTGATGCTTTGCAGATCCTTGCATAGACAGATCTGGGACTATGTTTATGACCACGTTACAAAAGAGGGCCTTAGACTACTGTTCATTTACAGTTAAAAAGTGCTCCATTTTAAAACACCCATTTCTTTCTATTCTGATTTTCAATGTGGTACTGATAAAAGGTTTAAAGAAGCAGTTAAAATCTAAATTCTATATTCAGATCAAGGATCTTATTCTAGGGATTTGGAAACCAACAGCTAAACCCAAGCTATAGCAAATATTTCTCTGTTTTGCTGGTAAGACACAATTGTTTTAAAATGAGAAATATGGGCCTAATGAGTACATTTAAAATAGTACTAGTGTTTAGGAATTAGGTTTGGTATCTATTTGGGAAAAAGTGAAGGACATGTCATGTTGTTTTCAATCTTAATAAACAGTGGTCAGCATGAGCACCACAGACACCCACCGCCTGCCTATCCCTCGTGTTGATGGTACAGGGAGACCATAGCCCTATCAAAGGAAGACAAAGTGAGAATGTTTAAGTGGGAAGCAGACTGATGGGCTCTTGAGGATTACCCTGTCATCAGATCAGAGACCACTGTGTCAGATAGTTTAAGCCGATCAAAATTTCCCAGAGTAAGGCTCTCCATTCACAGGAGGATTTAAACACTCCTGAAGATGACAGTGCTCATTCTGGATCATAACAACTGAAGGTGGCTAATGGGATAAGCAATACTGAGTAGAGTTCATCAAATCTTAACTAGACACATTTTGAAGTCTGCGAATAAAGGGGCCACAGAACTTACAGAAGGAGCTTCATCAACAATATTTATCTTTACTTAATTAAGAAATATTCTTTTGTATTCTGCATGGATTTAAGGCTAGGCTCAGTCACCAATGAACATTTAATCCTCTGAATCCCCTCAGAGAAGCTGTTATATGAGTGATTATGACCCAGAATTTATACTTTTTATTGGCTCTAATTGCTGGGTTTAAATGTTCTTGCTAAGATTTATTATAGTCTAACTTTTAAAGGATTTAAGACTTTATAAATGCATGCACAGCTGTCTCAAGGTTTTGTTTTTTTTTTCTTTTTAAACATTCTATGGACTTACTATTACGTACCAGACACAGTGCTTAGTTTTATGTACATTATCTCAATCTGCAAAAATCTCTCTCTGAAGTACAACTATCACCCCATTTCGGAGATAAGGTCACTAAGGCTCAGAGTGGTTAAGTCACAACTAGGATTCAAACCTGTTTCTTTGATGGCAAAAGTTCATGGTTTCACCTGCTATACCATAGTCTCCCATTTTTACTAAAGTCTCCATATTGAAGTTAACAAATGCACATGAGCAACTCTGCTACTGTCTCCTCAGCCATCTTTTAAATAAACCTGGTTGGCTATCCCAGGTAACTGGGATGAGTTCAGGGCAGAAGGAAGATAAGAGTGAGCACTGTGATCAGCTCTGGCTTCTGGCGGTCAGGCGTCTTCCCTACAGAAACAGGGAAGCCAGTCAACACCAGTACTCAAAGAATCACAGCCTCCTTTTTGCAGCTGGCAGACACCGTGCAGAATCTTCACGTGCACAGGCCAGACAGCCCTGGATGCCTGCTGCCCACACTGAGGGCAGGCTGCTCTGCGAGGAAGGCTTTCAGTGCTCTGTGGTTTGCCATGGGCTGAAGCCCTTCAAGAAGAGGATTTTGAGCTTCTTTATTCTGGCTACAATATTCCTTTTAGCTGATCTCTTCTCTCAGGTATGTCAGAGTTCTCTTTGCCCCCTTCTCCCACTTTCGGTTTGTTTGTTGCCCTAGGGTCAGCCAGGGTGGACTGCACACTGCTGGGAATGGGGAGGTCTCTTAGAAGATGGCTGGAACAGAGAGTCACGAACTCCTGAGACCATAGAAGAGTACTTGTGGTATCAGACATGCACAAGCTCATTAGTTTTTCTGCAGGCAGAGCCAAAACCTTTTTTATCCATTCCCTTGAGCTTTCCTCCTACTACGATGGTAGTATTCACAGGCTGAGAACTCCCTACGACGTCTGGTGGTGACAGCAGACACGGGGAGTAGGGAGAAGAGAGGACCACCAGGGAGACGCTAGCATAGGCCACTGTAGTTTCTGAGGGAGTCTTCCGTGCCATCGGTCCCATGTTAGGAACCGTAAATACATGATCTCATTTAATCCTCAGAGCAGCCCTCAGAGACATGTTCTATTTTTATAGCATCTGGAAGATGGGTGAACTAGAAGGGGTAAAGAGAACTCACAGTGGCCACAGTCACATGGCTATAACCAGCACACATTTAATTTCTCAAGATAGATTTTGCTGGTGATTTACATACACTTAACTCCCATAAAAATCATACAGGGGAAACAGTATATAAATCATTCCCCAGAGAATGGATTGAGCTCAGTGAGATGAAAATGCTTATACAATGAATAACAGGGCCAGAATTCAAAACAGGTATTTCTCACTCCTAAACCCATGCTCTTTCAATGAGGCCCCACTGTCCCCCTTGTACTTGGCCTCAATGGCACACCCTGGTCAGCTTATATGAATGGGAATCTTACTTTTATTAACTTCTAACAAAGATAATTTCACACATTCTTTTGTAGATCTAGTCAAGTAAGCAGATAATCTTATAGTGAGACTGAAGATGACTGAAGACTGAAGATGCCCTGCCTCCCATATACTGAACTGAAAATCAGTTGGTTCAAACCCCATTCTTCATGTAGGTAAATGGTAAATATACAGGACAATTCTCTTCTTGAACTTCTTCAGAGATAAAGACTTCATATTCAAAATCACATGCTTGCCACTTATTTTTTACACCATAGGAAGACATCTAGTGCAATAAATGCTTTGTATATTTATTCTGTACATACACCGTGTAGTAGCATTGAAGCTCTTCAAAGTATTAAGTTAATTTTTAAAAGCCAATGTTTATCTCTCCTATTAGATGGTATCTTATCTTCGTGTTTGAGAAGAACTGCTAGGATGTAGTTATAGTTAAATAATTTAAAAATACAGAGAAGAACACAACAAACAACCATACTAAGTCTGTGAGAGATTAAAAGACATGTGAGGGGCGCCTGGGTGGTTCAGTGGGTTAAGCCACTGCCTTCAGCTTAGGTCATGATCTCAGGGTCCTGGGATCGAGTCCCGCATGAGGATCTCTGCTCAGCAGGGAGCTTGCTTCCCTCTCTCTCTGCCTGCCTCTCTGCCTACTTGTGATCTCTCTCTGTCAAATAAATAAATAAAATCTTAAAAAAAAAAAAAAAAAAGACATGTGAAAGGTGGTGACTAAATTTAAGGAGTTTATAACGTACCTGGGAGTTTCAATCTTGACATTCCCTACTTCTCCCTGAAATGTAACCCTAGCCACCCCTAACTCCCAGTACAACCAGACACAATTCCACTGCAGGGCAAATTACTCTCTGCAACAATGAGAATGTTAATTCAAGGTTAATACATGTTATATCAAACCTTCCCGTTGAAAAATATAGAAAACTAAGATAAAAGACAATCATATCATCTATTAGATGACACAGCTAATCTATATCATCTAATATAGCTATTAGAATTCCTGTAAGACTGAAAATACTATATCGGATAAATCTCCCCATATATTCCACACATGTGTATTTTATTGCTTGGCTCAGTTACACTTTCTTGCACACACACTCTTCTAAACTTGATTATCCTGTCATGTACTGATCACCATCTCATTTTGCATAGGGTACTTCAAATTCCTACCCAATCCACTAAGATACTAGCCATCTTGCTTCTCAAAGTTTTCCACGACGACAAGCTCTACCAGGCGTGCTTTTAAACTCTACCAAATGTATTATTGATGATAACGATGATTTTCCTGCCAATATGAAGCACTGTGGTCCTGGTTAAAATGCTTAGCATGAATGGTATCTGAATTACATTAGCAATTTCTTTTAATTGGCTGAGTGGAGATACTTTCACATGAGTAAGATAAAATATCTCCTGCAGTTATAAGGTTTCAAATAAAAAGTTAACTGTGTTAGCCACTAGAGGGAGCAGAGAAAGTGCAGGTTCAGATGCCAAATGGCTGAGAGCCTGTGGGAAGTTCCCCAGAGAGACTAGCAGTCAGTCTTCTGCACTGACTGAATCTTATTTTCAGAGCCCTGGGAGGGACTGACTCTGTGACCCTACTTATAGGAAGTGACGAAAGAATATGAATGTATAGCAACTCGTCATATACTAAATTCTCTTTCTATGACCTTTTAAGATTTTTTTCTAGGTGAACATTTGGTTTTCAGGGGTGACCAATTTCTAGAGCCAGGAGCGCTCATTTTCCGGTGTGTCAGCTGCTTCACATCATTTATTAGGAGAGTGGGCAGGTGCGGTGGACTAAATGTCTGTCTCCCCCCAAACTTATATGGTGAAGTTCTAACCCTCAATGTGATGGCATTAAGAGACAAAGCCATTAGCAGGTAATAAGGTTTACATGAGGTCATGACGGTAGAGTGCCCATGAGAAGATTAGTGCCCCTGTAAGAAGAAGAAACACCAGAGCTTGCGTGTGCGCTTGCTCTTGCTCTCTCTCTCTCTCTCTGCCATGTGAGAATACAGCAGAACATCACCAAACTGGCGTCCCAATATTAGACTTCTCAGTCTCTGGAACTGGGGGAAATAAATGCCTGTTATTTAACCCCCTCAGTCTATGGTATTTTGTTATAGCAGTCTGAGCTAAGGTAGCAAGCAACCTAGAACTTTACTATCTTGAGGAAAATTAAATAAGTGCATATTAAGCACCTAATATGTGCAACGCACCGTGTCTTATGCCGCACAGGACACCTAGAGCAATAATACCTGGCAATAATATGAAAGAGGGAGGGAAGCAGGGAGTTATAAGCTGAGGAGAGGTCTCTGTCAAGAGAAGGTGTTTGCGCACTGAAGCCCATGGGCCAAATCCAGCCTATGATTGTTTTGGTAGACAAAGTCTTACTAAAACACAGCCATGCTCATTCATTTATGTATGGTCAATGGCTGCTTTCTGGCTCTAATGATACAGCTGAATAGCTGTAACAGAGACTGCATGATCTGCACAGCTTGAAATATTTCCTATCTGGCCCTTTACACAAAGAGTCTGTCTATTCCTGGCCTTAGGGAAAGGATGAAAAAGGACTGAATTTGGGATATGCCTGTGGGAATGGAAAGAAGAGAAACAAACTGTTAGGGTATGTAGCATACCTGAGATTAAAAAAAAAATCCCATAGTCTGTGATATGTTCTGCCTGTACAATCCAGAAGAATATGAAATCTGAAAGGTATCTAGCATCAAATGTGCTTGGTTTTTAATGTTCTAATTAGAAAAACTACACAAAAGAGATGTAAATGCATTTTTTTGGTCTTTACCTCCAACAAAAGATCAATTAGCGGAGTCTGCTTGCTGGCAGGAGTAAGACAGAGGTTGTCTATTATTAAGACCCGCATGAAGTCAAAAACAAACTTCTTAGCTGGGTGATTGGTCAGATAGGTCTTTGTGCCCACGTTGCAGTATTCTGACTGGCTTCTGTTCATCCCTGTGTCTGCTGCAAAGGCTTTAAATTCTTCTGCCGGAGATCCAACCTCATCATCAAGATCAGTCACCTGATATAATCAAGCAGAAATATATGCTAGTCGTATTTGATTTTATGTGATATTTCCACTTCCATGTTTCCTAAAAACCAAATTATAGCAGCAACAGTATTTTCCTTCAACATTTACCTCACATCAAGCTATTCAAAACATTACCTCACTTTGCTTATTCGACTCTCATTTCAAGGTAGCAACTGGGAACCATGGGTCACAGTTATTTAGCATATGCTCTTTCTCGTATTAAGCTGATCAGCCACTAACCATGTATCTGTTCTATGTTGAATTTTCTCTCTATGGTGGTAACTGCACTTCAAATAAATGAAATGATGAGAATGACTGTATCTACATACTGAAATATACCTACTGAGAATTCAAATGTCACAGAATCCTAGATAAAGATCTAGCACAATGGTAGCATCTAAGGGACGATCCATTTTTGCAAATTTAAAAAACCCCAGATAACTAAATAAAACAATGCCAAAACCAAGCCAATTTTGAGCCAATAGAAAAAAAAAAGGACCAAAAGACAGATTATAAGCTGCTGACAAGAAAAAGATGTTGAGATAATTCCTACAGTCTGTTTTTACCAGAAAAATTAGGATTTAAAAATCAGAAACAAGCCAGGTCATGTTTTACTTGTCTTTCTCCTAAAACTCCCCACAGTTTCATAACGAGTTTTTCACCTTCATACATGAAGAATAATTAGTATGAACAAGGTAGTTTATTCCAGGCCCTAGAGTAAATGGTGGAAGTAAGAGAAGATATCATGAAATTCTAAAGTATACAGAGTAATAACTGTCTTTGGGGTTTTGTTTTAAAGGACTGAAGAAGTACCTGTACTACATATGATTACAGTCTAATAATTTTCTATTAAATAGTATAGAATATAAAAAATAAAAATGGAACAAAGTAAGGAAAGTTGAATGAAAAAGACAAACCCTGATTTCATTTTTGTATAAAGACAACCATTCCTATAATTAATTTGTAAAGACTAAGTTCAGGAGATGTCTAATTCCTGAGATAAATAAAGTGGAGACAAATTTAGGTCTGACCAGAGTTCTTTAACTTGGATACGACATTTCACAACGACACGTACGAGCACATAAAGCAAGAAATGGGTCCACAGTGACTTGGAGGGAAGCGATTAACCAGGGACTTCCAAAAGTATGGTAAATGAAACAGGAAGCAGGATTCACTGCTATTTTAGGGGAAAGCAGAGGAGAGTGTAAGGAGGAGACACCAGAGAATAATGGGAGAGGTGAGGCTGTAACTTGGTTAGAAGCTTAAAAGGCTGGAAGGAAATCCTGCTAACCACCGGGACAGACTGATTCCAGTTTGACAGTACCCCCCAACCCCTGCCCCTTTCCTACCATCTCTGAGTAAGGGCGAATGTTGAAGGGGAAAACGGTGGCTGCTAATGCACACAGAAAGTCAGGGCTCATCCACATGGAAGCCAGGTCAGGAACGTTGTGATATAAGTATCTAAAGAACTGCATCAGGGTCACGGGATATTCCCGGAGCCAGGATCCCTCTTCTTCTGATTGCCAAGGCTGTCATGGGGACAAGAAAAGAAATAATTTGTCAGAAAAACTGACGCTGCTAAAAATTGCTTTAAAAACCCATTATTCACTACTTTCCTAAAACTGGCTATGTCTATGGTTCAGAACACTTAGGAACCACACACACGAGCAAATATACAAAAACAAATCTGGAAATAGGCTACGACAAAAACAATACTCCTAGAAACTGACAGGATGTTTGTCTGTTCACTGATGTATTCACAGCTCAGGAACTTGAGTCAGTGATTTTGATTATTTATCATTACCAACATGAGTATAGTTGTTGCCAACAGTGGCTGTCTTATCCACAAAGCTGTCCCATCCTCCAATATGGGAGAGTTATGAGTAACAGAAAAGATGGGGAAGTTACTCCACCTTTCCCAGCCTCATACTGTCATATATAAAATAAGACCAATGCTTTCAACCATATGCAACTGTGATATTATGATTTATAATAAGAAATACATACTTGGTCTTTGTCCCATCCCATTTTTGGTACAGAGCTACTAAAATCCTCAGAATTTCCTAAGTAAGAAGAGCCATAAAGGGTGTCTTCCCTTAATCATAACAAAGGCCTTTCAACCACAGCTGAGTTCATGTTAATGCTAAGACTTTTGGAAAGCCCCGAAAGATGGAGGCTTGCTAGGGGAACCAACCACATCATCAGGGGGTTGGAACTTCCAGCACTAATGCTCTGCACCCCTGGGCGCCTGGGGGGGCCCAGTCGGTTTAAGCATCTGCCCTCAGCTCAGGTCACGATCCCAGAGTCCTGGGACTGAGCCCCATATTGGGCTCCCTGCTCAGCAGGGAGTCTGCTTCTCCATCTCCCTCTCCTCTGTGCCCTCACCCTCTCAAATAATAAATATTTTTTAAGAATATTAAAAAAAATATATAGCTATGCACTTCCTAACTTCTAGGGGTTGGAGAGGGGCTGGAGACTGTGTTCAATCACCAGTGGCCAACGATTTGATCATGTCTATGTAATGAAGCCTGCATAAAAAGCCTTTAGGTCTGGGTCTGGAGAGCTGCAGGCTTGGTGGGCACACAGAGGTGCTGGGAGAATGGCAGGTGGAGCGTGTGGAAGCTCTGTGCCCTTCCCTATACCTCACCCTCTGCATGTCTTCCCACTGGCTATTGCTGAGTCACAGCCATTTATAATAAACTGGTAATCTAGGAGGTAAAATGCTTTCCGAGTTGTAGGAACCTCCAATTTATAGCTGGCAGGTCAGAAGCACAGGTGAAAATGTGGACTTGTGATTGGCATCTGGTGTGCTGGGGAGGGAGCAATCGTCTCCAGGCAGACAGTATCACAACTGAACTGAGCTGTGGGACATCCAGCTAGTGTGGCAAAACCCCCCATGTATTTGGTGACCGGAACTGTCAGAAGTGAAGTAGTGTTACAGCAGAATATTGGGAGTAGAGGAGACACACAGGAGTGTAGTTTTCCTTAAGAGCAATACAACAACAATAATGATGATGATACAAAAAGAAAAAGTGGCGCCTGGGTGGCTCAGTTCATTAAGTGTCTGACTCTCGGTTTCAGCCCAGGTCACAAGTTCCGCCACGGAGTCTGCCACTGCCTTTGGGCTCCCTGCTAATCAGGGAGTTGGCATGCCCTGTCTTCCTTCCTCTGCTCCTCTCCCTCCCCTCCCCCTGCCACTCCCTCTCTAAAAGAAATAAATCTTTAAAAAAAGGGAAAAGGAAAAAAGGATATATGTGAATGTAAGGGCCTACTTAGCGTGAACAACACCGATCTGATACTTGCCCAGAGACCTGAGTTTTTTTAACTTAGATTTTTATGTCTGTTTATGAAAAGGGGCCAAAACAAGCGTCCCAAAGCATTCTAAATGAATACAGTAGTAATATTCTTTCCTAAGATGACACAGGAATAGATTTGGCCAAATTAGGTTTGTCAGTACTTGTAATCCAGTCTAGTGAGTAATTCCTCTTACAATGTGATCTTAAATTGTGCAAGCATATTAAGTTATTATTCACAGTATCCCTGTAGGATAAATAGAAACATACATTTTGCCACTTAGTCTTTCAATTCTTCATATCTAAGTTAGAAATAATTAGAATCGTAAAAACAAATACGTTTTTCACCTTTAAATGGAAGTGACTTTCAAAGTTCAAATAACATATTGCAATGACATAGACTATAATATATGTTATATACACGTATATACACGTATACCTTGTAATATACAGTTTTTTGTAACATACATTTCATAACACGAATAATATCGGTTAACACTTATGAATCATTTACTACATACCGGGCACTCTTTTAAGTGCTCTATGTAGATGCTAACTTCCCGTTAAATCCTCACAACAACCCTAAGAGATCAGTTCTCTGTCACCAGCATTTCATACATGAGGAAACTGAGGCACACAGAGGCTAGGATGTCTTAAGCACCAGATGTGGGATCTGGACCCAAGCAGGGCTCCAGAGTCCATGGTCTCATCAGCTGCGTGGTCCATCCTTACAGCAGAGAGCAAAACCGCAGGCTGAGCTTCCGTAGACCACACAGTTAATGAACAGTCGCATTACGTAAGGAGCCCTGTCTTTAAGCTCACAGGACGGGCTGGAGGCGGCGCCAGCAGGCTGGGGCGTCTCCGGAGACTTACTGAATTCAGCATGCTGCGTAGCATCCCCAGCAGCAAGAAAGCGGCTTCTGTGCACACGTTATGGATGGAAGACACCACAGTGCCACTGGAGGCGGGAACTCCGAAGATAAACGTCCAAATGGAGTCTAGATCAAACTGCAGAGATCAGAGTGAAGGAAGATTAGCCGCCATCAGTTGGTTTCAGCAAGAGACCCTCATAAATTCTAATATTCTGAAAACTTCTTGGACACTAATGAGGTTTTTTTCCTAAGTGATCCATGATGGAGAGATAGAGACCTGTATGCCTCCCTCCTAAATTCTGAAAATTTGTAAATTTTCACATTTATAAAGAAATGAGAATACTATGTATCATCCTGTCTTAGGTATTTAGGCAAAAAACAAGGTTTTCTAATTTTTTTTCTCTATGAAAACAAACAAAAAGAAAATACATGCTAATTAGCCAGGAGATAACATTTTAGAACTATGATTTTAATTAAACAGGATCTTTTAAAAAAGCATGTGGGACTCACTTCTCCCCCACCTCTTGGCAATATTCCAATTCACTTTGAGGTTATATACAGATAAGATTTGACAAAATAAAAATCAGATTTGGAGACTTATTCATAGCAGTTTTATATAACACTTTATGACTATGGTGTCATGCTTATTTTGAAAAATTACATAACCAACCAAACTGTGAAGCCTGATTCCTAAGCCTGACTTAATGCAAGGGTACAGACTTTGTTTTCATGTAAAAGTTTCTGTCAATTACTAGAATGGACTTGAATTAGCATTTGGCATTATGATGCTAATAGTTGAGTCAAATCTGAATTCCTAACTCCTCACAGTGCCACAAACATAAGCTCTATACAGCTATCCACAATAATGCCTTAGTGTTTTTTCCTAAAGTGGATGTTATCTATCAGTAAGAAATGAAAGACATTTTTGTAATCAGAACTTGCACTAAGAATCTTATCCAATTAATTCATGGTATACAGGCCACTCTCTTTATTTTCAGTTCTATAGAAATGATATACTTCTAGATAAAATCATATAACTAGAATTCTTCAAATCACCATTCAAATACCACCAAAAGTCTTTATGTATACAGAATCATACAGAGTAATCAAACAAAAACAAAAACAAAACAAATAGAGACAAAGGACTTCTTTTCGTGAAAGTTTTCTACAGTATCTTCAGATTTTTCTTCCCAAATCAAACCCTAAATGTGAGGAAGGGATGGAATGAATCCCTTTGGTTTTACTGTGAATAACCCATCACCACACGGTGATTTTCCGGCACACAGAATTACACTTACGCCTTACTAGATAATTCCTACCTGGCAACCCTGCTTACATCGGCTGGTGATGACAGGCACACTGACCTGCAGGTTCTCAGGCAGCTCACTAACTGGCTGCTGCAGAAACAATGCCATGAGGAGAAAATAGAGAGCAGGGACATTAGTGTGTTTAGGAAGGAATGACTGAAGAACTGGGAAACCAGGAAAATGACAAGCATCCCGGTTAATCTCCCTGACAGTCGATCTCCCGCCAGCACTCCTGCCCACATTGAATCCTAAGAGGAGAGGAAATGTAACAGTAAGTACAAAATGAATAATCGATTGCCATGCTATATTAACAAAGAAAGGAGTAATTCAGTATATGTGACATTTCTTTCCAGAACATTCATATTAATAGAGGCAATTAACTATTCCATTGTTGAATTAATCTTCCAGGTAAAAGTTCTCTTACTATCTCTGATTTCAGCAAGCCTGTCTCTCAGAATACGGGTCTTGAAAAATACCTGAGACAATCAGATACAAGAGGTAAGATAAATTCTACACATTCAAAGAATACTCTCAAATGAGCTCAAATTTTCCCTAAGGATAAAGTAAAACTCAAAACATAGCCCAAATGTAGGATGCTACAACAATGTACCTTAAAAAAAATCTAAAATTGGTGTCATCCTATTTAGCGAATAAATGTAATTAACTATATTTAGTTAATATATGTCATTTGTCTGGATCCTGTTAAACTAGTTAACTGTAAATTATCTACAAGTTTTGAGACAAGACGAAATAAATGAGCACAATAATCCTTCCTCACAACATGATCTGTAGTTCTGTTGGGAAGCTGCCAGGCGGCGCTGGGACAGCAAATGGGAGCCTGCTGTGACGGGGGCTATTCACACAGGCTTCTTCCTAGAAACACGGTTTGACGAGGAGATGGTCAGTGCTGACTGATGTGGCTTACGAAGCATCAGCCTTTCCATCACTCCTGCTCCCTCCATTATATAACTTAGCAGGATACGACTCGAACATTCAGTTCTTTCGCCTCCCCAAACCTAGTGCAGCACTCGGCACAGAATAAAACGTTGGCCAGAGTTTCAATGTAAAACTTGTATGAACAGCAACCAAGAGAAGAAGGGTTGATTTTTACTCTGAAGCAATTTTTATTTCAAATGAATATTCATTTTTTCTTCCTATTTGCTTTTTCTAGGATGAAGTGAGCACATACTTACTACTATTTAAAATAAAAATCCAGAAATTTGTGTCTAGCTAGCTTTTTAATGATTTCATCCTAACCAACTGCTTAGCGTGATGTGAATTAATCTTCTCAAGTATGTTCTAATTAAAAAATTATATAACAATTTACCAGCCTCTTTCATAGATTATCTCATTTCTCAAACACAATGAACGTGTGAGTCAGAAGTTGCTATGATCCTTTTCGTAACATGGAAAATGGGCAATTTGTTCAGTCACCAAGTTGAAAAGCAGTGGCACTGGGACTCTCTATATGTCTCTATATCAGAGTTTATAAAGTTGGACTGTCCCCCTTGGCCTTCCTAATGACATTGCTACATTTCTGAAAGACTGGCTGCATTAGGACACTGATGATTTTTGCTTATAGTGAATTCTAAGTGACATTACCAGTATAAACAAGTCTTGAGCTTTAAGAAGTCAAGGGACATAAAGTAGTATTTTATACATTAAACAGGAAAATAAATTTTGAATAAATTACATATTCTAAATGAAAACCAGTAAAAGCATTTCTTTTCCTTTCTAAATTCTCACACTCTATTTTTCCCTATAATTAATCTTAAGAATACTTAGTATGTTACTAAAAATTAAGCCTTAATTTAGGTTCAAGTAACAGCTACATGGAAGGTATCTTATAAAGAAAAATTTGACAAAAACTAATAAATGTGAATAAAACACTCAAAGACATTAGGTTGCTCATCACAAGAGAGAAAAGAGAAACAGAATCAAATTATATGAGATATATATATGTATGTATACAAACATATGTGTGTTATCACATAGGTACTCAGGGAAAATTAAACTGAATCAAACTTAAATTCTTAGATTTCTCTTTTAGAATGAGAGCAGCATATGCAATTTCTAAGCAGGTAACAATGAAGGACAAGTAAATTCTAAGATCAGATGTGGAAAAGCACCCTTTTCTGATGTTACTGAAGTGATACAGGACAGACAAAAGAAAAGGGGATTGATACTGAGAAGACAGTTACTTAGACTCTATTACTGTTAGATTCAGAAACCTTATGCATTTAACAGTCTTACTTTCCTAATTAGAGAAATTAATAGGTTTACTGGCTATAAAGTATAACTTGTATCTACAAAAAATATATACCTGTCTCCAGAATCTTGAAGCCCAAATGAGACGACACATGTTAAAAGACTTTGGCAAACCACACTGTGCTATAGGAATCTTAGTTAAGTGTTCTCACCACTGTGGTTTTGATGTTCGATGAGAAGCGGGGCTGTCACCTGGCACTCAGAACTCTCACACTCAGCAGTACTCACATTCACGGCTCACTCTCCTAGCAGCTACCATTAAGGTCAATAAGTGAAATCTCTTGCTACCAAACTGTTCATAGTAGTAACATTTGTAGGCTATATCCCTCTCCTAGGGCTGATGCAAAATAGTGATTTTTTTTTGGATCATAGAAGTATACATAATGATACTTTAGAATACATATTTTAAAGCCAACAATTTTCTTGAGAAATCATTTCACGGTGAATTCCTTTCTTCATTACAAAGTTTCTTCAGACATTTTCCAATATGAAATAACAATAAAAGAATCTTACTTTGTAAACACTGTCTTCCTATCATTTTCTTTGATACTTGAGAAAGCAGTGCAGGCAGCATCTAGGTATTGATGCTTCTGCGTTTGTTTTTTTTTTTTTT